>CM047901.1:7028366-7093195 GCA_026229545.1 Pistacia atlantica
TTAAAAGTAAAATATGAAATCAATTACACGGCTATTTCTAGTTATAATAATTCATAAATATTCATACACCAACTACTTGATCGTAGTAACTGTGGTATGTAGCATATTTATATAGTTTTTATTTAATAAATTATGACTTTGGATTTTTAATATTTATTTTATTGACTTTTAAATTTTCACGAAATTGTTCTATGATAGTGATATCGAGGGATAAAGCAGCAGAGAAGAGTTGAAGTTAGTCCATGCTGCAGCTCCAGCCCCAGTAGTTTTAGTTTGTTAATGTCAGATTTTAAGCTAAATTAACTTTAAGTGAAGTTTGTGAATGATGATTATCACCATATCTTTCATTTGGATTGCGTCCGTTAAGTTATGAGATTTTGTGTTTTTCTCTCTCTTTTTCGTATCAGATTCTCCTTCAGTATTGTTTTTTTATGTCTGATAAGTTTTATAGGAAATATAAGGGATATTATATTCCTAATAGGGCTCAAATTTTCATTCCCAATATAATCCATATTTCAATTTACAATTATATTTTTCTTTAAATTAATATTCTTAAAGAAATACAAGTTCACATAGAAACGTGTAGAAAAACGAGTCATAATAGTCCAACACTTATACCTAAAAAACCAAGTTGTTAAGGTTCTATTATTTGTATTTGTTAAAGTGATTTCCAATGCATCACTGATCAACTGATTAAGTATGAATGAATTGGGCAGATGAGGACATTCAAACAAAACAATAATAATAGGGGGTAAATTATTATTTCAAATACTAATTGAGAAAAATTGCTATTCAAGGGAAGGAAAATTTCTTGAACTCTTGGTTAAAAACAAGCTGATTCATCTATCCATGCTCAAGTCTGGGCTTTGTCATGGGCCTTTCCGAGTGGTGCCATTAGCACACTACGTATTAACTAAACAACCCGCACCTCCTTTTTCAAGTAAGGTTAAATAAAAAGGCAAACAACATTTAATCAGAATGGGGGACTTTTAGCACTTCATTGGTTCCATAAAACAAATCTCTCCTTTAGTTTTATCAATCACAATTTCAAATATCTTGGCTCTAAAGAGATTTTCATTTCTACCTGGGATATCAAAATAAATAAATAAATATTTTTGTGATAGAAAATATGTTTGTTGATAGTTTTGTAGAAGTGTAAGAAAAAAAGAAAGAAAATTATACTAAAGAATAGTTTTTTTATTTAAATCACTTTAGTTTTTATAGGATGAATACAAATTGTAAAGTTACAACTTTTACCCTTACTTAAAATAGAAGTAGGGGGCTTTTTAGTTAAAAAGTGGGGTTCCAAGAGTAATGTTATACGTACAAACTAATTATACAAACTATTCCTTACAAATTGGTTTAATAACTATACATGTTTGAAATGTCATCTATTCTAATTGTTTAAATTATCTCTAATTTAAATTCATTCAATCACATTAAAACACATCATTTTGTGTGGATGAGTTTGTGTGAGGAGTTTATATATATGGTATTATTCGGGTTCCAATTGCACTACTTCTCTAAATATTCACTTTCATTATGCATAATTTGATATAATGCAAGGTATATACATTACACTTACAAAAGACTATGCAAAAGTCCTTCATAGAAAGTGGCATGTCAAAATATGATTGGAATGAAGTTAATATAAAAATTATTCGCTATCATTTAACATAAATTGTTTCGAGTGTGGAAACCTAAATTAATAATACTTAATTCTTATTAGTAAATTCCACCTAAAAGATTTTAACTTCATTTGCATTAATTGTTTCCACCTGAATACCTCTTGGCATTGGGGTTGCTAACCAAACTACTAAATTTGATACAACACATGGTAAATAGTGATGAAAGAGGATAATTTTTGTAACATTAATTAATATACGAGAAACATTACATTTAATTGATGAAAGATCAAAACCGTGCGAGAAAAGCAACCTCTTGAATATTGACTTCAAATTCAATATTACTCCTAAAAAGATTGGGAATTTTTGTTGACATAAAGAAACAAATCAATGAATTTTGAGATTTTGAGATTTTTATCATTTTGAATTTATTTTGACACTATAGCGATAATGTTGGGTATTATACGCAGAATGAGTGATTATCTATCAATTTGAATAGAAGAGTTTGTATGTATAAAAACTAATAAAACGTAAATTAACTTTCATTGATTATTAGTATTATATTCTTTATTTGTTGATTTGAAACTTTTCTTTATATGTTTCTTTCTAACTATGGTCATATTTTCTTTTAAGTTACAATTCCTTCCATTTATCTTATTGTCAAAAGATAATTTCATTTGTAACTTACAATTAATGCAAATGAATTAACCTAGATATTCTAGAAGCATAAAATTTCTTGATATATAACTTTATTTACGGATTCTATTATCAAAACCCATTTAAAAAGTTAAAAAGAAAGAAAATCAAGCTCTCTAGTAGAGATTGCAATCTCGAATGATAAAAAACAAATCTAAGTATGTATTTTGAATAATTCATTGATAGACGGACCAAATTCATATTTGAAGATGATTGTTAACTGCCTTTGCTCAATTTTAAATAGATTATTACAAAAGAAAAACACTATGCTTACTCACCACTTGTACTAACTGCCATACAACCTTTGTTAAAATTTTACATGGTACCCGTACTATGCGTATAATATTAGTACTATGCGTTATATTTACAAAGGATAGTAAGATGGTTAGTAAGTATAGTATAGTTCATTACAAAATATGTTCAGAGTAAAGCCAATTTCTTAATTTATTACATTTTAATAATGAACGTACTCGATTACTTCCATTAGGTTTGTTGTAATAAACTCACGTAATGATATATAACTAAAATATTAAATTAATATGAAATATATGTTAACAAATGAAATGCAAAGTTATTGACATAGAGTACTTATAGAGGAAAAGTAAAGTTACGTGGCAAAAATCACAAAATATTTCAAAAACAATAGTGAAAGGATTCTACATTGTTAGCAACGTTAATGCATAATCAAAAGTTAGGAAGGGTTATCCTGTTATTAATGGTGCTTTGTAATGCAGTTTAAGTTAAGCAAAGCATAACTAAAGAAATTAATTTCCATAATCAAATAATATTTTATAGCCTGGTCCTGCTTTTTTCTTTTAATTATATATTAATATTTTGATTTTATTCTTACTTTAGCCACAGATATTTAGTTACTTTTGGAATTTTTGTCTAGGTAGTATCTCATACTTGACTATCTCTCTCACTGCAAGAATGAATTGGCAATAAACCTGCTCACCTCCATTGCGTTAATTTGACGAAGGATAAAATCAAGTATATATCACGCTATCCCATTCTAACCCATTTTTTTTTTTCCTTTTTTTAATAATTCTTTTCTTGTCAGTTCACGGTAAGTATTTATAAGCCCATTCCAACTTTTTCTTTTTCTTCTTTTTGAATAATACTTTTCTTGTCAGTTTAGGAGAAGAAAAATATAATTCCATTCCCATGGATGAAGTTATTCTGTAGGCATGTTGCATTATTTAATTCTCTGCACCTGCATGCATGCAGTTCGTTTAATTGGTCTCTTACTTCTTCAAAGTCAGTTCTTAAAATATTGAAATACATCAACTTTTTGGTTCCACAGGCAATAACATCACCCTCATCTAATCTACTTGCAGTAGCATCCCAAGTACTTGAGGTACAACTGTTTTTATTTTTTTTATTTTTTTATTTTTTTTAATTAAGTAAGCTAGTATTAAAATAATAATCATAAAAAAAAAAAAATTTGTCCATAGGGCTAGCAACCATCGTTGTAGTTTATTCTGTACGTGAAATTGGTTAGTTTAATTGGTCTCTTACTTATTCTTCAAAGTCACGTTATAATTTTGGATTACCTTGAAATTTAAATGAATTATTTATTAATTTTTATTTATTTTGTTTATGAGTAATAAAGGTCAAAACGGATCAAATTAACATTTTAAATGGACTGTACGTGATGTTGGGGGAACATTGTTCTCTTGTCAAATTTTGTGCAGCTCCCCAAACATTCACTCTAAAATCAAACATTCACTCTATTAGCCTAGTTTTCCTTTTTTGTTTTTTTTAATCTTTTTGAATAATTGTTCTCTTGCCAGTTTAGGATATGTGTTTAGGGTGTACGTGTTTGGCGCACAATGCTACACTAGATAATTTTATGGGATTGGATTAAAATAATGAATAGCTATAGGTTGAATTATATTTAAAAATGCAAACATCATTTGAATAGATCCGTGAGGGGCCACGGGTTTTTTTGTATTTATTGTTTGGACTAACAAGAATTTAGTCCCCAACTTCATATAATCCAAAGTTGTTCCAAGCATGGGATTAAAAGCCCTAATTTATTAAGTTATAATATATGATTCCATCCTCCTAGCAGAAGTTATTTTTTAGGCATTTTACGTTATTTATTTAATTTAATTATCCGCAAGCTTGTCTTTTGCTTTTTCTTTAAAGCCAGATATTAATGTAATGACTAAATCAAACTTTCTGGTTTGGCATCCCAAGTTCTCAGCTAGGTACAAAACACAGACATATAACAAATTTCTCTTGTAGACATCCTAATTTTTCTGAAAACCAGACTTTTTGAACTCTATTGAATAACAGTTAACTCTTAATTATTAGCAAAAATTAAATCATCACATATAAAGCTTTAACCACTGGGTTTGTTGACTTGTAGTGTGTTCAAGGACCAAACTTGAATCTTCACTAGTACGTGAAATAGAGTTAACCTCGTGAAAGAATTTAAATCTGAATTTCAAGTTGTACACATATAGAATTATATATATAATAAACATGCACTTGCAATAAAATAGATATAAAGATCTGAAATATAGAAACCATTTTTCTTTTTCAATTTTGTTTAACAAGTATTGCGCTCATAATTATAGCCAAAAGAATAATTTACACACATTTAGTCTCGGTGAGGAAACCTACGTATAGATGCACGTTTGTCTGTAGAACTATGCAAAAGTCTACAGCGATGATACAATGAATCATCACAAGTCTAGTATAGTTTATCAGCATTACTTCATTTGTAATTTTTTCTTAAAAGATTTTATGTTGCCTACAGTCATATCGTCAGAAAGAAGAGATGGCTTTGCAATATTCTTTTACAGAACATATGATCAAACTTTGGGATGAATGGGAAATTCGAGTTTTGGTTTTACTAAGCCTTTTTGTACAAATCATCCTCATCATATTCGGTTCTAAAAGAAAATATACTAGAAGAATGTGGATCAATCTCCTTGTATGGTTAGCATACTTAACAGCAGACATGTTGGCAACAATAGCTCTCGGTTGTCTAGCCCGCAGCCGAAGAGATTCTGCAGCTGATAGTGTTTTAAAGCTCCAAGCATTTTGGGCACCTTTCCTTCTGCTGCAGCTTGGTGGCCACGATCCTATCACAGCTTACTGTCACGCACTTAACTTCTTTGCTAAGTTCGTGCGGCCTTAACTCGTCGGGAATGAGTTAAGCAGCCTAACGCTCACACAAACTCACAGGGTAAAAGCTTATAAACGAGAGAGAAGTATAGAGAAAATATAAACTCTGTATATTGATGGAATTCATGTTATGAACTTTACATGGTGGAGTTGGCTATTTATAGGTTCAAGCTCCTCAAATAAATGTATGACTAAGCTACATGCTTCAGCATTAGAAAACCTTGGGTGTGAAGCATTGGGGCAGCCTTGGAAACGAAGCTCGTGGGTGGCACGCATGTGTGCAACCTTGGAAACGAAGCTCGTAGGTGGCGCGCATGTGTCCAACCTTGGAAACGAAGCTCGTGGGTGGCGTGTATTTGTGCAACCTTGGAAACGAAGGTGCTTAGTCGCCAAACCTAGCTGCTGAGTCGTTAACTTAGCTATTAAGTTAACTTAACTCTTAAGTCTGCTTCACCCGGAAGTTTACTTAATCCGTAAGCAACGTGAACGTGCAGCATGCTTGAGTCGGCAAGCAGGCTGGTCGTGACATTCTCCCGCACCTAATGCTGCGACGCCCTCGTCGCACTATCCTTATAGCGCAGGATTGAGTCTTGAAATTGCCATAATGAGTCTTCGGTCTCCCAACTGGCATCAGTATCAGGAAGTTCCTTCCATTTTATGAAGTATTCCCGATAATTTGGCACACCACGTCGACGAATGACTCGGTCGGCAAGTATTTCTTCAACTTCCCTGTCAAAGGATGTTACAACGGTTGTTGGTGCTCGTTTAGAGACTCCTCGGGATGGCTCCTCCGGGTCTTCATGAAATGGCTTCAACAAGCTTACATGAAAGATCGGATGTATCTTCAGTGTCGGAGGAAGTTGGAGTCGATACGAAACTTTGCCGATGCGTTGTATCACTTGAAAGGGCCCCTCATATTTGCGCACTAGGCCTTTGTGCACTCTCCTTAATGTCTTGAACTGTTGGGGCAGAAGCTTTACAAGAACAAGATCACCTTCTTGGAACTCAACATGCCTTCTTTTCTTGTCAGCCCATTTCTTCATTCTCTTTGCTGCCTTGTGTAGGGCTGCACGAGCAAGTTCAGTTTATTCGTGCCAAGACTTGGCTAACCTGAAGGCTGCAGGGCTCTTCCCATCATAGCATGTGGCTAGGGAAAGAGGTGTGTTCGGTTGTTGTCCCATGATGATCTCGAAAGGACTTTTGTTGGTTGCCTCGCTCCGCTACAAGTTAAATGAGAATTGGGTTGTGTCAAGGAGCTTTACCCAATCCCGCTGGCTAGCGTTCACATAGTGCTGCAAATATAGCTCTAATAATGCATTGACGCGCTCGGTCTAACCATCAGTTTGGGGATGAAAGTTGGTCGAGAAGTCTAGGTTTGATCCTAGCATTTTGAATAACTCTGTCCAAAATCTCCCGATGAACCGAGGATCTCGATCACTGACTATGCTTGTCGGAATGCCCCATAACTTGATGATGTTGCGGAAGAAAAGCTTGGCTGTTTCTTCTGCTGTACAATCGGTGGATGCAGGGATGAAAGTGGCATACTTGCTAAATCTGTCTACAATGACTATGATGCTCCCGGACCCTTCAGACTTCGGCAAACATGTGATGAAGTCCATTGAGACACTCTCTCATGGTCTCTCGGGCACGGGCAATGGTTGTAGCAAGCTTGCTGGTTGTTGTTGCAGTACCTTGTCTTGCTGGCAAACAAGGCACGTTCGCACATACCTCTCGATGCTATCCTGCATCCTAGGCCAATAATAGGCAGATTTTAAGAGAGCAAGGGTGCGTCTCATACCTGGATGGCCTGCCCATAAGGAGTCGTGACACTCCTTGATCAACTCTTTCCTCAGATTGTCCCATCTCGGGATGTAGAGGCGGTTGCCTTTGGTGTAGAGTAAGCCGTCAGTCAGCCAAAACCTCCGGGTTTTCCCTTCTTCTACCAAGGCAATGATGTTTCGAGCCAACGGCTCATGCTGGAGTCCCTGTTTGATTCGGTCAGCCAATGCGCTTGTGACTTGACTGATGCTCGCCAACTCGGCTTTGCGGCTTAATGCATCTGCCACCACATTGGCCTTGCCCGGCTTGTACTCCAAGACATAATCAAACTCGGCAAGAAAGTCCTGCCATCTTGCCTGCTTTGGACTTAACTTCTTCTGGGTCTGAAAGTAGCTTGTTGCGCGTTGTCTGTCAAAGTAACAAACTTGGACCCAAGCAAGTAGTGTCGCCATACTCTAAGGCAATGGATGATGGCTGTCATCTCCTTTTCTTGCACGGTGTAACGCCGCTCGGTCTCATTGAGCTTTCGACTCTCGTAAGCAATCGGATGCCCATTCTGCATGAGTACTCCCCCGATGGCAAAGTCGGATGCATCCGTGTGCACTTCATATGGCTGAGTATGGTCTGGCAAGGCAAGCACAGGTTCCTTGCTGATTGCGGCTTTCAACTCTTCAAAGGCGGCTCGACACTCATTAGACCAGTCCCACGGCTTGCTCTTCTTGAGTAAGTCTGTCAACGGGGCTACCTTTGCTTTGAGTAGCCTTTGATAAACCGGCGGTAGTAGTTTACTAATCCAAGGAAGGATCGTAACTTTGGCACTTTGGTGGGTGTTTCCCACTCTTGAATGGCCTGCACTTTGTCATCCTCCATCATAAGTTGCCCATCCTTGATCTTGTGACCCAAGAACATTACCTCCGGCTTGGCGAAAGAGCATTTCTCTTTCTTGATATACAGCTTGTTGTCCCGCAAGAGTTGGAACACTTCCTTGAGGTGCTGCATGTGCTCCTCCCAGGTTTTGCTATACACCACTATGTCGTCTAAATAGGCGACCACGAACCGGTCGAGGTACGGATGGAATATCTTATTCATCAAAGTGCAAAAGGTGGCTGGTGCATTTGTTAGACCAAATGGCATAACCAAAAATTCATAAGACCCATACCTTGTAACACAGGTGGTCTTTGGCTCGTCGCCTTCGGCTATGCGCACTTGATAGTAACCTGACCGCAGATCAAGTTTGGTGAAGTAGCGGGCATGCCCCAGCTGGTCGAAAAGATCAGCAATCAAAGGAATGGGATAGCTATTTTTCACAGATACCTTGTTGAGTGCTCGGTAGTCTATGCACATCCACAAGGAACCATCTTTCTTCCTTTGAAATAAGACCGGGGCTCCATAGGGAGCTTTGGAGGGCTTGATGAACCCTGCATCTAGTAGTTCCCGCAACTGCCTCCTTAATTTCGCAAGCTCAGGTGGTGCCATACGGTAAGGACCCTTGGCAGGTGGCTTGGCGCCTGGTTCCAGTTCAATCTGGTGGTCTGCCTCCCTTCTAGGTGGTAGCTCTTTTGGCAGCTCATTTGGTGAGACATCAATAAACTCCTTGAGTACTTGTGTTACCTCCCGGGGCACTGCCTCTGGCGGGATTGGCTCCTCGTCGTCATATTGCTTAAGGATGGCCAAGTAGCTTTCCTCTTTCTTCTTGATGCCTTTCTTGAATTGCATAGCCGAGAGTGTCTGTCTCCGGCTTGGTAGAGCGGCTAGTGGGCAACACACAAGCTTGTTCCCCGTCCATGATACACATGGTGTTGGTTGATGGCAAGGGAAATGCCTTGACTTGTTCCATGAACTCTAAGCCAAGAACAACCTGGTAGTCATCCATCGGTGCAACTGAGAAATCCAAGTAGCCGGACCAAGTTCCCATCGTGGTTTTGACATGCCGAGCCACTCCCTGTATCGGTTGTGCCACTGAGTTGACTGCCTTGATGGTGCCTCCACCTCCTGAAGCCTTGATGTCTAGCCGACGTGCTTCACTTACTGAAATGAAGTTATGTGAAGCACCTGTGTCTACCATGACTTTGGTGGCCTTCCCATTGATGGCCATATCAACATAGAGCAACCATTTGGCTTGGGTTTTTGGTGCGGACTAGATTCCATTGAGTTGTTGTTGCATCGATCCCATATGTGCCCCATCACTACTGCTTTCAGCTGGCTTTCCCTCTTGATGCTTGGCTATGAGGGAAGTAAGAGCTTTCTTCTCCGGACAGTCTTTCACCCAATGAGGCCCATTGCAAATAAAGCAATTGTTGCGGGGTTTGTTGGCGTTCTTGTCCCAACGTTTGCCCTTGTCTTTGCCTTTGGATGAGGAGTAGTCTTGGCGGGTGTCTCGATTGCTTTCTTTAGATTGCCCCCTATCTCCCGCACCTTTAACAAAGCCGCCCCTCTTATCTTTGGATTTGCTGCTGGATTCTCTTTGGGTGCTATAATCAATCAAACTTTCAGCAACTGCTATGGCCGTGGCAAGATCTTGCACTCCCCGACGCCTTAGCTCTGTTTTCACCCATGGTTGCAACCCATCCATGAAATTGAAGAGCGAGTCCTTGTCGGACATCTCCGGGATTTCTAGTATCAAGTCGGTGAAGTCCTTGATATAATCACGGATTGTACCTGTCTGCTTGATCCTTTGCAAGCGAGCTCTTGCCTCATCCTCGGCATTCTCCGGGTAAAACTGTCGTTTAAGCTCTCTTTTAAAATCATCAAAAGTAGAGATAGTGCAAATGCCTTTTTCGATGTTTCCTTCTCGTCTCCTCCACCACAATCTTGCAGTGTCTGTGAGATAGAGGACTGCAGTTTCAATCCTCGAGCTTTCCTCCGTGACGCGTACGGCCCCGAAGTACTTGTCTAGTCCCCACAGGAAGTTGTCAACCTCTTGTGCCTTGCGTGAGCCACCAAAACTTCTAGGCCTTGGGACGTCAATCCTTTGGCTTTCAATGACATTGTTGCCGGTCCTTGTAACCATGCCGCGCTTGCATCGCGCTAGATCAGCCTGCACCTCGTCTAAACGAACGAGCGTGCTGTTGATTTCGGTTTGGAACACATGACGGGTTTTGGCAAGCTCCCCTACGAACTCCTCACGGATTCTCCCCATTTCAGTCCTGAGTGATTCTTCCATTTGAAGCAGCATGGCTTTCACGACAGTGTGGGTTTCGGTAACCTCCGACTTTAGATCATCCAACTCGATGATCTAGATCTTCCGATTGCGTGCTCACCATTTCTTCTACACGAGATAGGCGTGAGTCAAAACTGGAAAGAAAATCTTTGGACTTACCTCTCTGCCTTGAGGGGTTGGGGTTGGGGTCGACTTTCTCCAGACGACCACGTTCTTGGGAAGTCTCCATCTCCACCGTCTTGGTTCCCTTTGAAGCGACATTATCTTTTGCCATTGAATGAAAACCGAGGTTATGCTAACCGAGGCTCTGATACCACTTGTCACGCACTTAACTTCTTTGCTAAGTTCGTGCGGCCTTAACTCGTAGAATGAGTTAAACAGCCTAACGCTCACACAAACTCACAGGCTAAAAACTTATAAACGAGAGAGAAGTATAGAGAAAATATAAACTCTGTATATTGATGGAATTCAAGTTATGAACTTTACATGGTGGAGTTGGCTATTTATAGGCTCAAGCTCCTCAAATAAATGTATGACTAAGCTACATGCTTCAGCATTAGAAAACCTTGGGTGTCAAGCATTGGGGCAGCCTTGGAAACGAAGCTCGTGGGTGGCGCGCATGTGTGCAACCTTGGAAACGAAGCTCGTGGGTGGCACGTATTTGTGCAACCTTGGAAACGAAGGTGCTTAGTCGCCGAACCTAACTGCTGAGTCGTTAACTTAGCTATTAAGTTAACTTAACTCTTAAGTCTGCTTCACCCGGAAGTTTACTTAATCCGTAAGCAACATGAACATGCAATCATGCTTGAGTCGGTAAGTAGGCTGGTCGTGACATTACGCCTTAAATGATAACGAGTTTTGGCTAAGACACTCTCTTCAGTTTGTGTTCCAAGTAATGGTAGCATTTTATGTCTTTATACCATCCTGGAAAAACAAAGATGCCGTCAGATTTATAGCCATTCCAGTGTTTATCGCTGGAATAATTAAGTATGGAGAGAGAATATTGGTGCTTAACTCTTCAAGCTCCAAGCAATTTAAAGATTCCTTGCGTTCACCTCGTGATTTTTCTCATGATCCTCTAAACCTAGAGAATCATGAGAAAAAAGAAGAGTATGAAAAGAAGTCAACTGAAGAGGTAAATAATTACTTCATCGAAGCTGTTTCCTTGTTCAAAAAATTCAGGTGTCTCTATGCCGATTTAATTCTCGATCATGATGAAAGAAAAGAAAGTTACTCTCTTCTCAGTGAGAAGTCAGCCAAGGAAGCCTTCAAATTGGTAGCAATTGAGCTTGGATTCATGTATGATGTCCTCTACACAAAGACAACCACAATTTATTCCGTGTTCGGTATCATTCTCCGTTGCATCTGTCTGCTCTCCCATATTTTTGTATCAGTTATCTTCTTAATCTTTATTGACAAGTCTTCGTATTCATCAAGTGACATCTCCATAACTTATGTACTACTAGTTGGAGCATCCATTGAAATAAGTACAGTTTGCAAGGCTTTACTTAAAGAATCAGCACGGGATCTTAACCAGTATGGATAAAGGAAATTCTCTGTCGGTATTAGTTGATGGATGTAAGCTCGCCAAGCAATTGCAGACCAACAGAGGTGATGGTGGGAGGAATAGTAAATGGGAGGTGATAAGTGAAGTGTGGCTGGAAATGTTGGGACATGCTGCAAGTCATTGTGTATGGAAAGAGCATGGAGAACAACTTATGAACGGTGGAGAGTTACTTGCTTCTAGGAGGATTACAGTCTTTGAAGTCTTTGATCTTTATGATATTTTTTGTGATTTTCCAGATATTTTTTGTGATTTTCGCAATTTGTGTGGCAAGTCTCTCTCTCTCTCTATTTATCACTGTCTCTCTCTGTCTCTTTGTATTTATAATTCTCTCTCTCTCTCTCTCTCTCTCTCTGTATTTATCGCTCTATCTCTGGCGCTCTCTTAACACCTTCTACATGTCCAATGTCTTGCATATCTTGCGTCGTGGGCCACCTCTGGTAATGATTTATCATTTATGCTATGTTATCATTGGGTTTTTGGTAGATGATATTTGTTGAATTATTTTATTATATGTCACTCTCTCTCTCTCTCTCTCTTTCTTTCTGTGTGCGTATTTATCACTTTCCACATGTCCAATGTAGTGGCATATTGTGCGTGGTGTTTGGCTTCCTCTGCCCCTCCGAACCGCTGCTTCTGCTGCGGAAACTACTGTTGCAGCCGCTGTCTTCATTATGCAGTTTAAAGAAAAATCCCTTACTCTGGGTGCTATCTTTATTATCCGTAAGCTATAATTATATTATATATTTTGTGAGTTGGCATCTAGTTACAAGATTTGAAATTATTAAATACCATTTATAATGAGTTGTAGTATGCATTGAATGATTAGACGAACAAATTCGCTAAACTAAAATCGATTGTTATATTATAAGTTTTATAAGATATTAAAGTCATTGAGACCGATTTTTCTGGTATTATAGTTAATATTCTTTTAAATCTCATAGTCTTAGAGACACCATTGACTGTCTAATGATAGTTTTAATTGTTTTTTTCAGAAGGCACCTTTAATTTATTGATTATTTTTAATTTGGTAACATCCATCGTTATTGAGGGGTTACAATGATATTGTATGAAATCAAATGTACTAGTGTTTAATTATGTTTTATGTTCTTTTGGTGGAGATATATTACTTTGGATTTTATCTAAGTAATAAAGTGAGAATTGGTCAACTAGGGAGACCTAATTCGTTAGAATCGTTCGAAAAAAATGTTAAAATCAAACCGATAACTAAAATGAAAAACCAATTTTTTTTTAAATCGGTTCATTTTTATTCAAGAAAATATAAAAACCAAATTTTCGGTTTAATTACTGATTTAGGATTATTTTATAATTGGTTAACCAAAACCCAACTAATTTTCAATTAAAATTTTAAAAAGTAAAAACCTAAATCCCATAATCCAAATCCAAATTCTATTTCTCTTTTTCTTTTCTTTGTTCTTCACTTCACTCTTCATCTTCAGTACACGTTTCTCCTCTCATTTCTCACGTTCACTTTCACTTTCTCCTCTCATTTCATCGTCAATCCTCTACTTCTCCGTCTTCCGTCACTCTCATTTCTCTTTGGTGTGTGCAGATTTTTGTCCTCTCATTCTCATTCCGCTTTTCTCTACAGATTTTTGCCCCCTCTTCTCATTTCTCTCTTCTCTTCTCCTCTCATTCTTTTGAGTTCTTATAACTATTTTTGTGCAGATTTTTCTACTTTTTTTCTTTCTCTTGTCAATTTGGAAAATTTGCTTAACCTTGTGTGAAGTTTTATTTTTTCGTGTTTAAATAACCTTGTGTGAAGTTCTTATGTTGCAAGAAAATTGATTGTTGATTTTGAGATTGATATCGTCTTATTTTCTGAGAGTAGTAGCAAGGAAAAAGAAACTTTATAAACAAAGCAAGAATCACAGATTTTCTCCTCTGGTTTCTTTTACGTGAAGAAAGGGATTGGTTTTGGGAAACCCGTTAACCGGAAAAGCGGTTAACTGCAAAACCAGTTTTCCTTAAAATAGGTTCCGTTTCGATTCAGGCATTTCCCTAAACTGAAAAACTGGTTTGGCTTAGAAAAAGGGGAATCTAGACCGGTTAACCGGTTTTGAACATCCCTGTAAGTGATTGTCTTATTCCCGTTTAACAAACATTCTCCTTTAATTTTGAGGCTATGATTTAAAAAAAATATAAGAAATATTTATTATGGGAAAAATATTTTATTGAATTTTTGTTTTAAAAAATAATTGTTTAATCTAGGGAATGTTAGCCTAGATTTTATGCGGCCAGAGTTGATCTTGGTCAATTTTCTAACAAAAACCGTTAAGTAAAAGATTAGTGGTTTATACGTCGAGGGAGAGGACTATGTCCGGTTATGTAAAAGATTAGTGGTTTATTCGTCCGGAGAGGACCATGTCAGGTATAAGGCAAGAGTGATGATAACTACACCTATTTGAGTGTCCATATATTTGATGTTGGAAAAAGCTATATCAACCGCAAGGCAACTTACAGAGTTCTTCAACTTGAAGAACTATTTGGAGGAAGTCGTCAACGAATCCGATTGAACGGTTTGTGAACTATTTTTTCGTTTCTTAAAGTTTTTTTATGATTCTACTAATTTATTAAATGGTATTTATTATCCTATTACTAATGTAGCATTATATATTTTACTTCGAATTTTTACAACTTTTGTTACATATAGATATAATGAAGATTTGCGCGACATTTTTATTTCAATGGAAAAAAAAAAAAAAACTATCAGAAATATTAGTTAGATATTTCATTCTTATATAGATTAGGTCTTATTGTAGATCCTAGATTCAAATCAAGCGTATTTAATTGTACAGTTGTTGAGATAGACTATAATTTACAATATGACTATAGTTCTTATTTGATAGAATTTAATAGAAAATTAGAAATTTTTTTTCTTTGTATCAGACTAGGCACATTGGAGCATCCAGCGCCAGCAAAGACGAACAACAAGACCCTGATGAAGACCAAGGATGACAAGGAACGAGCAACTGGAGGTTTGTGGAATGCGGCCAATGGTGGTGGTGTAAGTAGTAGCTCATACAGACAACTTGGACCAAATGAGCTGCATCAATACCTACAAATAGACATATCCTACATGACCACGAAGGAGAAGCGTGAGATGAATGTGCTTTAATGATGGTACCACAATGCAAGTCAATTCCCTATAGTAGCCCAAATGGCATGTGACATTTTATCTGTGCCAGTTTTGACAATTGCATCCGAGTAAGTATTCTTAATTAGTGGTCGCATTGTTGAAAAGAGAACATGTTTTTTAACCAATAAGATGGTTAAAGTCATAACATGTTTACGAGATTGGACTCATGTGGACAAGAAATCAGCAGCACCCTGAAGATCTCGAACTACTCAACCTCTTCAAAAACATAAATATGTAGGATGTAAATATTATTGATGATGTAAATTAATAATTTAATAAAATCAAATTTACTTAATTGTTTATTTGTGAAGTGTGATTGTGTGAATATTATATTTATGTTAAAACTTAAAATTGAATTATTATTATCTCCTTTAAAGTTTAAATTAAAAACACCCCGAATTTATAACCAATTAAGAATTAAGTCATTATTCATTAACATTTAATCATTCATTTATATTTAATTATTAATTAATTAATTAATTAAAAAATTTACAAACTACCCCTAAAAATTACATTAAAGCCCCTATGTAATTTTGATTAATCCCTAGATAGATAAAAAAATATAGAGGCTAAATAAAATTATTTAGACCCATGGGACTGGTCCCAAGACCAAGACCAGTCCTATGGGCTTAGGATCGGTCTGATCCATAATATTTTTCATGGGCCATTGGTACTAGACCCATGAAAGACTGATCCCAACTAGGCCTACACCCAGGCCCTGTCGGGTTCGGTCCTGCCCATCTTTACATGAATATAACTAAGAGAGCATTTATAATTATTAGTCTACTTTTATTTGTATAATATAATTGTTTGACTTTGTTAAAGTGATTTCCAAATGCATCACTGATCAACTAAACGGCCCCCACTTCCTTTTAAAGTAAGGTTAAATTTGTAAAAAGGCAAACAACATTTAATCAATATGGGGGACATTGAGCACTTCATTGTTTCATAAAACAAATCTCCCCTTTGTTTTGTCAATTACAATTTGCGACCTTCATCCCCAATCCTGTCTTTGCCATGCTCCTCCTCTTCAATCTCCAACCGCACTGGTAAAATAATTCTTAAACTCCGTCAATACATCTGTTGTTCCTTCCTTCTAATTTTCATGAATTATTATTAAATAATTAATTTGTGTCGTACTTTTCATAATTTATATGATGTGATTTACAAAAATTTCAAATATCTTGGCTCTAAAGATATTTGCATTTCTATCTGTGATATCAAAATAAATAAATAAATATTTTTGTGATAGAGAATATGTTTGCTGATAGTTTTGTGATTGAGAATATAGCTTTTTAATTTAAGTCAGTTTAGTTTTTATAGGATGAATACAAACTGTGAAGTTACAATTTTACCTTTACTTAAAATAGAAGTGGGGGCTTTTTAGTTAAAAAGTGGGGTTCGTAATGCTACTTGTAGTGACTAATTATACAAAATATTTGTTACAAATTGATTTAATAATTATGCATGTTTGACATATCATCTATTTCAATTATTTAAATTATCTATAATTTAAATTCATTCAATCACATTAAAATGCATCGGTTTGTTTAAGTGAATTTGTATAAGAAGTTTATACATATGGTATTATTCAGGGTTCCAATAAGACTGCTCTTCTAAATAATTCACTTGCATTGGGCATATAAATTTCATGATGGATTGTGAAAAATTGTAATAAACCTCATTAGTGAAAAATTTACTAATAATTAACTCATACTAGTAAATTCCACCAATTCAAACAAAGAAGGAATTAGAAACGTTCCGCCTAAAATATTTTAAATTCACTTGCATTAGTTGTTTCCCCCTAAACCTCTCTTGGTACATTGGGCTTGCTAACCAATCAGCAAAATTCGATACAACACAAGGTAAATAGTGATGAAAGCGGATAATTTTTATAACATTAATTAATATACGAGAAATATTACATTTAATTGATGAAAGATCAAAACTGTCCTAAGAAAAGCAACCTCTTGAATATTGACTTCAACTTCAGTATGTGCTCCATGAAGATAATCTACCAAGAAATATTATTTCTGAAAAGAGTTTGGGAATTTTTGTTGACATAAAGAAACAAGAAATCAATAAATTTCTAAAACACTTAATTTTGAGATTTTGATAATTTTGAATTTATTTTGACACTATAGCAATAATGTCGGGTATTATATGTAGGATGAGTTTGAGTGATTTTAATCAGGTTTGAATAAAATAGAATGTATGTATAAAAACTAATAAAACATGAACCTTTATTGATTATTAGTATTATATTCTTTATTTGTTGATTCGAAACTTTCCATCCTAACTATGGTCTCTTAACTTACAATTCTTTCCATTCATCTTCTTGACAAAAGATAATTTCATTTGTAACTATCAATTAATGCAGATAAATTAATCTAGATATTTTAGAAGCATAAAAATTCTTGATATATAAATTTATTTACGGACTTTATTATCAAAACCCAACATTTAAAAAGTAAAAAAAGAAAGAAAATCAAGCTCTTTAGTAGACATTCCAGTCTCAAATGATAAAAAAAAAAATCTAAGTATGTATTTCAATAATTGATTGATAGATGAACCAAATTCATATTGAAGATGATTGTTAACTGCCTTTGCTCAATTTTAAATAGATTTTTATAAACTATGTTAGAGTAAATCCAATTTCTTAATTTATTACATTTAAATAATGAACCTACTCGATCACTTCCAGTAGGTTTGTTGTATTATACCAATATAAACTCATGTAATGATAGTTAAAATATTAAATTAATATGAAATATATGTTAACAAATGAAATGCAATATAAAATTTGATCCTTTTTCATGATTAAAAAAAAACCTTTTTCTTTTTTAAATTTTATTAACAAAGAGTACTTATAGAGGAAAAGTATAGTTACGAGGCAAAAATCAACAAAATATTTCAAAAACAAGAGTGAAAGGATTCTACAATGTTAATAACATTAGTGCATAATCAAAAGTTAAGAAGGGTTATCCTATTAATGGTGCTTTGTAATGCAGTGTAAGTTAAGCAAAGCATGGCTAAAGGAGAAAAAGAAATTAATTTCCATAAAGAGGAATCAAATAAAATTGTATATGCTTACATATCACCCCCCAAACAACCAACCACCACCACCCCACCACCCCCCCAACCCCTTCCAACCCGTTTGTTTAACTTTCCAATCCTATTTTATTCTACTATCCTATCATAAAAAATGAAAAAAAAAATGTTTGTTTTAATATTGTTCAAAATCCAATTCTATTTTATTCAACTCAAAACATTTAACAATTACATTTCTTAATAAAAGTTTATAAATTAACAAAAACACTCCTATCCACCCAAGTAATGATCCACCGCCAAAGAACCACCGCTGGCCGCTTGCGCCTAATGCTTTTCGGCCAGATTCACCTAGATCTAACTGAAAACGGCCAAAGCGACGCACAACCAACCATATCCAACTAGTCATATGCCATATCGACAACTTCTGCCCACCATCCGATGGTGGTGGCCAGCTTACAACAATTAGTTAGGTTGATGGGGCTGATTTTATTAATTTATAAACTTTTATTGTAAAGGGGTGTATTTAGCTAAATTAACAAATATATAGGATTAAAATAATCTAGATGGGGGTGATTTTATTAATTTATAAACTTTTATTGTAAAGGGGTGTGTTTAGCTAAATTAACAAAGATAGAGGATTAAAATCATCTAAATATTTTTAGAAAATATTTTTCAAAAATATAACAAACATATTCTCAAAATATTATATTTGATTAAATCATATGATACTAATCGAAGCCACACGGATTACTAGACCTTAGAGATGCTGTCAGAAACTCATGGAGTTTATGCATGTGAGAAACTATGATAGCCGACCTAAACGGAACCAATCAACACAACGATCGGTCGAAATGATGGTCAAGACCCTTCTCTTATCCCACGCACATGTACACCTACACAACTTCTAACATCATCTAAAAGGGCTAGTGAATATTAAACAACAACATAAATGGAGAACATGAAAATAAATGAAGAACATGTACAGAAATGAAGAGCAAGAACATAATTGAAAACATAAATATTAAACATGTTAAAAAACATAAATTAAAAGCATATATGAGATCTTTTGCTATCTATAACATTATCAGAGTATTACATCACCCTTGAGGTTGAGGGAAACTTAGAAATATGAAAGAAACATGGAAGAAGTATAGTAAAGATGTGTAGAGAAAGTATGGAAGTGTAGAGAAAATATGGAAAAATAAGAGTGAGAGAAATAAACAAAAGTGTTTACAAAGTTTACAACAAAGTTCCTCCTCCTCCCCAAGAAGGTAAAAGCTTTTTTTAATAGAAAAAAAAGGATACAACCACTCATAAAGGAGACATTAAATACAAGACTAACCTTTTTGACTTTTGGGTTTTTTTTTTTTTAACATTAAATAGCCTACAATTCTTGACAAAACATAATCTTACAATACTTGACTTTTTACAAAGGATATGGGAGATATTACATTGAAAAGGCAAATTGCCATTTAGTCCACTCCTATTTTATATAAAAGACACAACTATATATTTTAAGACATACAGATCTTTAATTGTCTGACAAGTTGGTAACGTGCCACGAGTCTTCATCCTGGAAGTCGAGACAACCCATTGATTGAATCCAATCAGTAAGGGATTTGTTGGGGAGATGTATCTGGATAAGTATTCCGAAAAAAATGTCTAGAATCTGAGATGTTTGCTTTGCAGATGTACTGGGTGCATGCATGTATTGTTGTCGCCTGGATTTATGGAGATAGTAATTACGAGACTCCTGAAGCTCTTCTTCCCGCATGCGATCGGCCGTGAGTCGGGTACCACCATTCTGGATAGGCTGAATCGGTATCGAATTGAGCATTGATGGAATATATGCATGTTTGTTTGGCTTGGAGTAATTTCTCAGTGTAGTTTGGAGGATAGAGTTCCCACAGAGCATCATCGTGAAAGGATGACCATAATGCATCTTGAATGATTTGATTTTTTTTCAAAAAGGAGTTTTTGAATTGATCTAGTTTCAACAGGATGATCAAACATATTATGGACAAGGTCATATGGATAAGACCGATGAAATGTGACTTGATGCTAAGAAAAATATAGACCATAAGATCTGATAGAGTGATGTCTGTTAAAAAAACATTATAGACCATGCCATTTTGGTAGACATAGGACCTTTGTATCGGGCAAGTTGGTGAGCAAACACAGATTTCCATTTATCGAGGGTTTTGAACCATCGGGTTATGCCCGCCTCTTGGTCGCTGCTCCAGCCCGGCCCACCAACCCTAACCTGGCGGGTTATGATGCGGGCCGGGCCGGGTTAGCCCACAATTTTTTCTTTTGTATAATTGTTTTTAGTTAACTTTGCAAATATCAATAATTCAATTCAATTCAATTTTTTTTAACATTTCAAATATTAATTCAATTTTAATACAATAAAATTGTAATATAAGAAAAATTAGATTTATTCATTTATCAAAAAATCAAATAAGAAATTACAATAATTATTGCCTCATTAAAAACCTTACCAAGAAAAACTCAATGGGACAAAAACTTGGTAAGGAAAAAAGAGTGCAATAATTGACAATTAATTTACAAGTTACAATTTACAAAATAACTAATTTGGGGGTTGACTAGGACCTTCCTCATCCATATCATCTATATTACAAAATTGAAATGATTCTATTAAAGTATCGTCGACAACCTCGTATTGATCCTGATGACGCGACTGTTCCCAATCTTGAAGACATGTGAGAATTTCAATCATTTTTTGTGAAAGTTTAGTCCTCCTTTCGTTTAAAATTCTTCCATTTGCACTGTTTGTTCGGATGAGACGGTTGAGACAGGAATAGTGAAAACATCCTAGGCAAGTCTTGATAATACCCAAAAAATACATTTTCTAGTTTTTCAATATTCTAAGAGATCAAAGTTGGCTCTTTGTTGTGGATCTGCTAGTAACACTTCGGGGGTTCCCAAATATTGGTGAAGCTCATTACTCTATAACTGCATGGAGGACAGTACATTCATTGTTGGTGCTTCTGAAGAGGAGGTTGTGCTTCGGGTTCGGGTCCTCTTCAGCCTATTAAGTGCACTCCAGGAGTCGAAGTCTTCATTTGTTTTTTCTGATGCAACTTCCCCAAGTATTTCACCTCTTTGTTGGTTCTCATACCTGTTTTCATATTGCAAATATACCTCTGCAAGACACTCTCTTACCTCTCCTAGTTGATTGGTATATGCTTCGTTTTGTAAATTTTTAGTTAATGTGTCTAAACAATTTTCTAAACATACTATATTAATTCTAGGATCAAATATAGCACCTAAACAATAAAGAAAAGGAATGGGTTTCAATATTTAAAAAAAAAAAAAATTCCATTGCCTTTATTGGTCCCCCTAAAATTTCATTGTTTTTGTTTTTTCTAAATAAATCTGAAATTTTTATAATGTATGTATTGCCAATGGACTAGTAGAATAATACACACCAGAAAGTTGTAAAGTAGATTGGTAAAAAATTTTTAAGAAAATAATGAAATTTTTTAGCTATATGCCAATCATTTTCTACCAAATAATAAGGACATCTATTATTTACTACAAAATAACTAAGTAAATTTGCATAAGGTAAACATGAATCAAGCATTAAATAAGTACTATTCCATCTAATAGCCATGTCTAATGCAAAAGTTCTAGGAGACATATTTGATTTTATATAAGCATTTTGAAATTGAGCATTTTTTTATTACTATTAGTAATCCAAGCTAAAGAATCCATAATTCTATCAATATTATCTCTAATTGTTTTCATACCACTTTTCACAATTAAATTAATAATGTGACATGCACAACGTTGGTAAAAAAACTTCAAATTGTCATAAAAAGGATAATTAATTTAAAAAAAATATATAGCTGTACTATTAGTACTTGCATTATCTAAAGTTAAATTTATCACTTTATTAATAACATTATAGTTTTCTAAAACTTCAACAATTTTATTATAAATTTATTGACCACTATGATCCACATCCATTAATCTAAACCCCAATAAAGATTTATTTAATTTACATTCGTTATCAAATAATGACTAGTCACACAAATATAATCTTGTTTAACTCTACTACTCCAAATATCGGCAGTTAGAGCCACACTAACATGACAAATATGTATTTTATTTTTTAATTCTAATTTCATTTTTCCAAACAATTTTATTAAATAATTTCTAGTTGCAGTTTTAGAATAACTTTTAAATCTTGGAAAAAATTGAATTTTTAATAAATCTTTCAAAATATTTATCTTCAGTCATATTAATAAGTTGATCAGTTGTAGCAATATATAAAGTTAATTGTTCCCTACATACATCAGAATTATAACGCCAAGTAGTACCCATATTAGTTATTTGAGTTTGATTGGTTTCTCTATTTCCATGTTGAGTAATATATTTATTAGCATGCCTTTTTAAAGTACTAGTACCATTACCTGAATTAGCTTTATAAATATTTTCCACAATACTTGCATCTTGCTTTCTTCACTTGAACTCCATTTTCTGTCTCGTAAAACTTATCGAAATGCACCCAAACGTCTAATGTGCACCAGTTATCGGTTTCGACAACAATTGATGAACCCGCTTCTGCTTGAGATGAAGTTAGACGAGGATGACGATTACGAGGATGACTTCTAGAGCCACCGGGAGCTATAGTAGCATAGGGAGGAATCAGGAGAATATTATAAGGTGTATCGGATTCTGAGATTGGGAAAGCGACAATATTTGAATCTACTGTACTTATGTTAGCAAATTCAGGGGGATTAGGATAGTAGTTTCCTTCATCATCGAAAAAGATGGGATGGAAATATCTATCCATTGTAATTAAAAAAAATTAATATAGAAGAAATAAAAAAATAAAGAAGGAGAATTGGAATTTGGAAATATGAATTGAAAATTGCAAAACCTGAAAAAAATTAAAATGAGAGCAAATTGACAACAAAGAGAATAATTGAGATACTTCATTAGAGATTAGAGAAAATGAGAGAATTTGGGATGTGAAAAATATGAGAGTTTAGGGTCTATTTATAGAAAAAAATGGGAAAAGAAAATGACAAAAAAGACCCCTCCAATTGCTATAAAACCACTATATTTTAAGGGTAAAAGAGGTATTTGCAAAAAATAAATAAATATTTTTTTAAAAAATTTTTTTCATCCAACCCGCAGGTCAACTCGACGGGTTGACCGTTGGTTTGGTTTGCAACAGCCAACCCATCTGGTTGAAAACTCCCAACCCAGTGGGTTGGCGAGTTTTTTTTTTTTTTTTTTTAAAGTAACCCGCCGAGTTGCCATATAAAAACCCAGCCCACCCGGCGGGATACATGTAAGTCGGGTTCAAACCGGCCTGCCTTTTAGGCAGTCCGGATTGAACCCTCCTTAATGCGGGTCGGGTTAGGGTTGACCCGTCTAACCTGGTCCATTTGTTCCACCTTTAAGGCCGAGCTTGAGTGGCTTGTGGAGGAGATGGCGGCCTTCGGGATCAAGGAAAGGGAATTCCTTGACAAAATTAAGGCGAGATAGGCCGCTCGGGCAAAGGCTAAAGCCAAAGCGGTCGAGGTTGAGAAGAGTTTGGCACAACAATAAGGTGCCAACAATAAGGTGCCAACGATAAGCTACACTCCGAGCTCACCTTGGCTCAAAAACTGCCTCGGATTGGGAGGCAAAATTCAAACAGGTCTCCCTTGATCTTGCCTAAGAGGTAAAAGATCAACAAAAGGCTAAGGCTGAAACTAAGCAGCTTAGGCTTGAAGTTGGTGAGCTGAACGAGGCCATCACAAACCGAGCTTGGGAGATGTTGGTCTTCGTAGTGTAAAAGTTTTGGGAAGCTCGTCCCTCGATCGACTTCTCTTTCTTCTGCAAGCTTATCAAAAGGAGGTCGATAGGATGAGGACCAAGGCTTAAGGGATGGCCTATGTTTACTCGGACAACTCTGAGTGCAACGGTGTGGGTGAGGAGGAAGTCAAGGAGGGAGAAGAGGATACAGGCATTAATCAGGAGGTCAAAGATTCGGCTCCCCAGGCTACGCTCCCACCTATTGCTGTTGACCTTCTCCGATCAAGGCTCCGAAGGACGTCCCGACTTCCTAACCTGAAAAGGCTGCCAAGACTCTTGCCGCCGAGAGTCCCTCTACCCAGGTTGGTGATGATCTCTTTAATCATATTGACAATGATGCTGCTCCTCCAATTGGCTAGATTATTTATTTATTTTTTTAGTTTAGTTTCTAACCAAATTTTACAATCAATGAAAGATATTTTTTTTAATATATTTGTCAAACAATTTTTTATTTCTACAGAGTCATTTCTAATTGGACTTATCATAAAAAATTTGAATTTGCTCCAAGCCTTGCGTAGCTCGCTTCTTGAGAAATTTTTCAAATATGCGCGAGGAAATCTTTTGCAACAACTCTGACTTTAGACTTATTGTCTGTCTCGAGTTTTTGTCACTGGTTTATGACCGATTTCTTCCGATGTGTTTTACTTGAATTTTTCCAAGTGTAACTTTGTTGATCTAGGGAATTTCACCCTTTAATGAGTTGGATTTTGGCATGACTTATCAAGCTAAGCTGCCTTTTTTCGAACTGTTGACTTTGACTTTTTGGATGTGATTGTGTAGATTGCGATTTTTGAAACAAAAGATAGTAAATGATGAACAAGATATTAATAGACAAAGAATGACAAACAAAAGTAAAGGCCATGAATAATACCTCTTTTTATTGGTAATATTTAGGCCATAAACGACCTTATAATAAATAAATGAGAGAAAACAAAACATGATTAGAACCCGAACTGCTCATTAGTAATACCTTTGCAGATGCTCGGTATTCCATGCTCGTAGTATGGTTTCGCCATTGAGGCGTTCCAGGTGGAAGATTCTTAGCGTGAGCTTTTCGGAGATCCTAAACGGACCCATTTGGCCCCAAGTACCGTTAGATTCGAGTTTTGTGTACCTTGGACAACCTTTCTGAGGACTAGGTCACCCACTTCAAAGTCCCTATTTCTGACTTTGATATTGAAGAATCGTCTGGCTCACTATTGGTACGAGGTGAACCTTAGCTGCGACTTGACTTGATGTTCTTCGATTAGGTCTAGCCTTAGGCGGAGAAGATCTTCGTTTGTTTCTTTGTTGAAGACTTCCCTCTGGAATGAACTAATCCCCACTTCCACTAGGGCCATTGCTTCACACCCGTATGATAGAGAGAATAGGGTTTCACTTGCTGAGCTTCTAGCTGTCGTTCTATAAGACAATAAGGCCTTGAGCAATTCCTCAGCCCATCTTCCCTTCAAGGTGTCGAGCTTTTTCTTAATAGTGTGCTTGATCACTTTGTTCACTGTCTCTACCTGACCATTAGCTTTAGGCTGATAGACAGTAGTGAAGCTCTTCTTAATACCAAGCTGTTCGTAGAAAGACCTGAAGTCTTCACTGTCAAACTGTTTTCCATTATCGGTTATTATTGTGTAGGGGATCCCGAATCCACAAATAATGTTTTTATAGATGAAATCTTTCAACTTGTTCGATGTGATGGTAGCCCAAGGTTTAGCTTTTGCCCATTTTGTGAAGTAGTCTACAACAACCACTATGAATTTAGCACCTTATTTTCCTTAAGGTAGAGGGCCTGTCAAGTCGATGCCCCAAATTGCGAACGGCTAAGGACTTGTCAAGGTAGTTAGTTCTTGGGTGGAGCTCGTGCAATATCTGCAAATCTCTAGAACTTGTTGCATTTGTGGACGTAGTCTACTGCATTGTCAAAAATTATTGGCCAATAGTAGCCCTAACAAAGCACCTTGTATTCTAGAGATTTTCCCCCTATGTGGATCCCACAGATGCCTTTATGGATCTCTCTCTAACATAGTCAACGTCTTCATAGTCAACACACCGCAAGAGCGGTGAATTGTACCCACGCTTATGTACTCTGTCATTGATGAGTGTGCATCAAGCTAATTTTGCTCGGAGTGTTCTGGCTTCATTTCTTCCTTCAGGCACTGTTCCATCTCTTAGATGGGCGATTATTGCAACAATCCAACTGTATCTCGGCCCTGTTACTAAGATTGGTTCTTAAAGAGCAAGGATGCTTGGACTTGGGAGGAATTTAATAGGTATCAAATCAATCTTCTCTTGGCTCATTGCAGAAGCTAGGCAAGCTACAACATTGGCCACTGAATTCGTCTCCCTTAGGATTTGGAAAATGGTGAAGAATTTGAACTACTCAAGCTTGAACTTCACTTGCTAGAGATAGGATGTCATTCTGGCTTCCTTTGCTTGATATTCCTCGGTAATCTAATGGACCACGAGTGGGGAGTCGCTATAGATCTTGATGGACTCTGCCCCCATTTCTTTGGTGAGGCGGATCCCTGCAAGCATTGCTTCATACTCTACCTTGTTGTTTGAAGCAGCAAACCTGAACCTAACTGTAGCTTTGATCAGGTTCCCTTCGAGACTTTTGATGAAGAGCCCAACTCTTGCTCCCTTCTCATTTGAGGACCCGTCTACATACAAAGTCCACTGCCATAGACCATCAAGCTTTGGTTTCTGTTGTTCACTTAACTTTGAGGTGCTTGCCTCCTTTAGGCTGATAGGAGAATTCTAAAATGAAGCCTGCCAGAGCTTGACATTTTATTGCTGTTCTGAGGACTTGATATCATGCTGACTCATTTTCATCGTCCATTGGATCAATCTACCCAATGCCTTAGGCTTTTGCTTAATTTTCCTCAATGGAAAGTTAGTCAACACATGTATGGAGTGTAAGTAATTGATCTACCATACGTAGCAGAAAACAAAAATTCAATCGGTAAATCAATTACCTTTCTTTTCTTAGATCCAAGTATAGATTATACTGTTTACATGTTTATAAAAAAAAAATATGTATAAAGTAAATCCATTCAAGGATTAGAATACTTACGTACGTTAGGAGGCTCCTTCGAATATCTTTGATTTCAGACAAGAACACTGTTCACGGTATTGTTCACTGTCTACTGTTCATGTGATTTTTTGCCAATCAATCCAAAGTAGGATCGCACTCACGGAATTTCACAGAAAGATGATCCGCAGAACCCTTGATTATTTTTCTAGAACAATCAAGGGCTTCAAGAATCAAGAAAAAAGAACGGGAAACGTTTTCTTCTTGAGAGAGAGAGATAGGGTGGCTAGGGTTTTAATTGAATGAATAATTCCTTATTGTTTTAATTTTAAGTTGCACTTATATAATGCAACAATTAAAACCCTATTCCACTTAGGAATAGCAATGGGCTCCAACCCTAGTTCACCCTTGCAACCAAACACACCCTCTATGGTATTTTAATTAATCAATTATTATTATAATTAAAATCAATTAATAAATAATAATATATTAACATTAAATTAATAATAATAATTCATTTAAATATATACAGAGATGTATTTAAATATAATCTTACTAATTTAATTTTAATTTTAAAAATAAATACAGGCAACAACCTCAGAAAATTTAATTGCACTGTGAAATTACCAAAATACCATTTCATCCTAAAAGACGAAAATACCCTTCTCACAAATTGATTCTTAAATTATCTACTAAGTGTGTGACCCGTAGGCTCCTCATCATATCGGCAGTGTGTAGTATCGCGATTGACACCAATTAATCATCTCATACACACAGACCAAGATTGGCCCCTAATAAGGCATCATAGCCACCCGTTAGATTCATATTCAGTGAAACCGCAACCTGTCAACGGTATGGTTACTGTGCAATCAAATCATTTCATCAACTATTATCTTATCGAGACTGAGGTACAGAAATAGTGTCAACCTCAGATATCCTCGACATGTTTGTATTCAATTACTGGACCAATGACAGGAATATTAAATTGGATTGAGTATCAACTCAATCCCACTGTGGCCACAGATTTAGTGTCATTGCCATTTACTGAATTACCCAATGAGATAACTTCTCCTGTACCCAAGAGTGATGAATCATTTATCAATCCACCATAATCTTGATACACTACTCAATATAGCCAATCACTATCGTATTGATAGCTCTGAATAGAACTACGTTGGGCTAGTGTCAAACTACACCAATTAGTGCATAAGGCGCTCCAGTGATCTCAAGTCTAAGGATCACATGCACCGTCATCTGTTAGAGGATTTATTTCATAGACATTGGGGTTAACATCCATATGGAATCCTCTGGTGGGTCTGTCCAGTGAATTTGCCTTTAGTAAGCACCCATGCTTTGCACCAAGTTGTTGGCAAATAACCTTGACAAGTGAGATCAGTCACTGTCTTTCGACAGGGTTGTTCAACACTATGATAGTCTTATCGTATTATCTATGTCCTTGGTCAGAATAATATTGGGGCTACGGACGTTTCTAGAATGGCTACCATATGTGATCATAGGTTCTCACTATCAAGATTTGAAACACTTGATACACTCATCATGGTTCTACCACCCTAAGGACATATATCATTACATACACGATATAGAAGAATATGCCTTTTATTGATAAATAAAGATTTATTACATAATCAATTTTACAATAATTGATTGGCTCTAGGGTACCTACTCTAACATGGAGTGCGCTTGAAAATAAGGTCGCAACTTCCGAGCGGTGATGATTAGTGCATAAGTGAGCTTCTCCATCTTAGGGTACCTTGTTTCAACACCAAGCAACCTCTTGCTCACTTAGTACACTAGCTAGTGCACTCTCACTTCTTCGTGTACCGAAGTTGTGCTGATCGCGAACTTAGATATCGATAAGTACATAAGCAAAGGCTCGCTTTAGATGGGCTTTAATAGCAAAAAAGTTTGCCCTAAATGCTTCTTCAACTCTTGGAATGCTTTCTCGCACTAATCTGTCTATTTGAAACTTTTATTTCCCTTTAGAGTTTCGAAGAATGGTAGGCACATGTCCGTGGCTCATGAGACAAATCTACTGAGTGCGGTCACATGTCGTGTCAAGCTCTGAACCTGTCTTATGCAGGTCAAGTTTTTGATGTCTAAGAGAGTTTGAATCTTTTCTGGGTTGGCTTTGACACCCTGCTAAATTACTAGGAAGCCTAGAAACTTTCCCGAGCTTACTCTAAAAGTGCACTTCAGAGGGTTGAGTCTCATTCTATATTTTCTGAGGATGTCGAACATTTCCCTCAGGTGCTCAATGTGGCTTTTGACGACCTTTTGATCTAACGAGCATGTCATCGATATACACCTCCATTGTTTTGCCGATTTGCTCAACGAACAACTTGTTCATCAAACGCTAGTAGATCACACTAGCATTCTTCAAGACAAATGACATAACCTTAAAATAGTAAATACCCCAATCAGAATAAATAAGGTGTGTTCTTCATTAGGTTGATACATTGGGATTTGGTTGTATCCCGAGTATGCATCAATAAAACCGAGTACTGCATTCTCGGTTGTCACATCTACTAATTGGTTGATTCAAGGCAGCAAAAAGCTACCTTTGGTTCAAGCTTTGTTGAAGTCTATGAAGTAGACGAAAGTCTGCCACTTGCCATTCGACTTTTTCACCAGGATTGGGTTGGCAAGCCAGTTCGGGTATTTCACTTTCTTGATAAAGTTGATGTTCAGGAGTTTGTCAACTCCATCCTTGAGTGCTTTAGAGTGCTCTGCATCCATAGATCTCATCTTTTGTCTGACTGGTCGAGTTGTTGGGTCGACATTCAATTTGTGGCACATTACCTCGGGATTGATCCCCACCATATTTGCATGTACCCATGCGAATATGTTGAGATTTTTCTTTAGAAACCCCACCAAATTTTTGACCATTTCTTTATTCAGAATGCTGCCAATCTTTAACACGCGAGTTGGGTCTTCCTCACTGATAGGTATTTCTCGCAACTCTTTTGTTGGCCCTGCCACCAACTCTTATTCATGAATGCGAGGATTTATGGAATCCTTAAGAGGTCCGAGGTTTGGCTCAGACTCTGCAATGACCATGGTTCTTGGGAGAGAACATTTTAGTGCAGCATTAATGGCCCAGTTGTAACATTCCTAAGATTCTGTCCTGTAGCTTCTAATTGTTGCGACCCCGCCTAGAGTAGGGAAACTCAGTGCTTGGTAGCACACTAAAGTGACTGCACTCAAATCATCCAGGATTGGTCTTCCGAGGATGACATTATATGTGGTTAGGCAGTCCACCACAAAGAATTTTGTCATTACCGTCCTGATTTTGGGTTTTGCCCCTAGGGTCACGGGCATGTCGATCGTTCCCTTGGGGACCTAGGCTATTATCGGTAAATCCATAAAGCAGCGATGGGCACGCTTAAGTTTATCTCTATGTACCTCATTTCTCGAAAGGCTCATATGAAGATGATTTTTGCTCTCATTATCGACCATCACCCTTTGTACTCTGGCATTGCCGATCCTGGTTACGATTATAATCGCATCATGATTGTGGCGAGGAGATTCTTCACACTCTTCCACCGTGAATCCTACAACCTCGCTCTCTTCTTTGGGCTGCTTCGGCAGCTTTTGTTCACACCTCATTACTCGGGGGACCGAATCAGTTCTGGCCTCTAGAGCATATTGCTCACGAGAGCGCTTTGAGCTCCCTATAATGTCGGGACTCCTGTAGATCATGCCTACAAAGACTTCATTATTGGCATTTATCGAAGCTTGTTGGATATGGTTATTCTACTCACCAATATTTTTGCGAGCTGGTGCCTTCCTCAACAAATTCTTTTAAGTGGCCAATTCGGATCAGATCTTTGATGACATCCTTTAAAGCCCGACACTCATTGGTATTGTGCTCGATGTCCTAGTGGTATCGACAATATTTTTGTCCAATCTCTTCTGCCTAGGGCCCCCCTCATTCTTTCTAGAGCGGGCACCATGGGAGACTTCATATATGTGAGCTATGTCTTGTGTGAGGGGAGTGTATTCCACATACCACGGGAAATGCTGTCTTTCCCTGCGATTTTCTATCTTTTACATTTTATGGAACCTGTTCTGGTCTTGGTCATTGTGGTCCTGGCCCTTTCACTTGTCTGTTAGGCGATCTTATCGCCTATCCGAGGCTCTTTTTGTCGAGCTTCTGCCTAGGGTGGCTAGCGAGCATTCTACTTACTGATGCTTAGTAGCCATCTAGTAAAACTTCGCCAGACTCACGTGGTCTTCACTTTGGAGCTCTTTCCATAGCTCTTTTTGTGGCCTGATACGCATAATTAGCAAAGTCCATATTGACTTTTCAGGTGCATCTGTAACCTTTACTTGTTAGTTCTGGAACCTCGTCAGATACAAGGTCAATGTTTTGTCTATCTCCTAATTAATATTGCTTAGGTAGCAGAGCGGCATTGCGACCTGTCTCCTCGCTTGGAATTGTTGTAAGTACAATAAGAAGAATTGTTGCCAAGAACCAATGGAGTTCACCTTGAGCCTTTTGTACCATCTCTTGGCATCCCTTACTAATGTGACCGCAAAGTAACAACACTTTGCCAAGTCACAGACTTGGTGTAGTTCCATCAGGTTGTTGAAAGTGTCAAGGTGGTCTCTGGGATCTCCCTTCTCATAGAACTTACTTTCTGGCACCCTGAATCCTTGGGGAAGCGGGGCCTAGTGAACTTCCTCTATGAAGGGAGAGCTCACAATCTCTTCCATCGCATTATTCTAGCGAGCTCTCAGATCGTCGAGCATTTTTTTCATCTATCCAAGTCTTCATTGTGATTGCCCTAGCTAACTCCATTCATCCTTACCACGGGCAGGTGAGTTTGCAATATGTTGCTTGAGAGCCCCCTCTATTATGCATATTGATGCGCGAGGTTGAGTCATGATGACTTGGCTAATAAGTGTTATCATGCTTGTCGTTGCATTGCTCGTGACATAGGTTATAACTGGAACGCCAATCATTGCCAGATTGGCGCACATGGCTCATCTCGCGAACTTGTGAGGTTTGAGCTTGCCTTCGGCGTGGGTTAAAATCAGCATGCTGATACCGCTCAGTAGGTTGAGCTTCCCATGGGCGATCATTACCTTTATTTTCGCCCATTGTTTATTTTCCTAATTGCCTCTCATGTTTAGTTTGCCCGTAGGACTCATGTTCATGAGCAGAATGTACTACAATGTTAGGGATGTCAATCGCCCTTGATGCCGATGAACCAGATTGATCGCCGATTGAATTCCGACCTGTTGATGTGATATATGTGAATCGTGGTTGGTTAAGGTTGTGGGCGGTTGGTTGCTGATTTCTTAACGCATCACGTTCAGTTGCCCTGTCTGTGCAACCATTGTTTTGATCATTCCACCAGTTGGTTGTTCTCGAGGTTCAACGTCCCTACTCCCTGGTTATTCACAGCCTGCTGGGTTGGTGGTACTAGTAGTCGACGTCCAACGACATCTTGATGTACCTCCTAGTAGGTGGTTTCCATGTTGTTATGGTTTCTAGTGATGGTTTTTGATCTTGTACACACCATTTTAGGCCTTGGGTGATTGGATCACTAGAGTTGTTGCTAGAAATTCTGAGATTTTGGCAGAAGCCCTCCTTTTAGTGCCAAAATGTTGATGCAAAAATACACCAACCAGAGTGATTCAATCGACCTTGATGGGATCAGAACCGATGTGTGCGTGATTTAGGGTAACCAGCAATAAATACAGTAAAGTAAATGACAAGAAAGTTTTTAAAGTGGTTTGGTGAGTTACACTCTTGAACTTATGTCCACTGTTTTTGTATTTGCTGTGAGAGCTTACAATAACAATCCTAGAATAATTTTCTAACCCATTTCTCATCGTTGAAGAGGTTTCTATACAAATTGTGCACAAAGGAAAGAGCGAAAATAAAGGGATTACAATAAAGTTTGAAATGCAACTATGATATTCTCACGATTGAGCGTTGTGATTGCGTAAAGATTGCTGACAATTTGATCTTTTTCGAGATACTAGGGATCTGAAGTTATCTGTGAATTGGTTAAACAACTGTAAGGATTGGTTGCAACTAGCTTATGCTAGGTCGAGCTACAACTCGACAAGCTTATGCTGTGTCGGACAATCGCTAGAGTCGAGCTGGTTCTAAATCGAGCTATAACCTTGCAATTCTCTGAGTTTGAAGGAAAAATCACACATAACAGGTTCAATTGAACCCACAACTCTCTATGTGGCTACTGCCAGCGAACAACCATCACTCATCAACAATTTTTCCTAAACCATATCTCTCTCACACAGCCGGCACTGCTTGGGCCTTAGACAACTCTCTCACACAGCCGACAAGAAGGTGGCCAGAGTTCTCTCATTTAGCCATAACTGCAAACCATTTCTCTCTCACGCCTGACAACTGCTTCATTTTTACTTTTTAACTTTTTCTTAAAATATCCCTCTTCTAGTTTTAAAATATCAAGACAGGTAATGATAATGTTACATAATTTGATTAGACTTTGTTTTATACATCATCATTAATGGATATTTATAGCGTACAGAAGCTTGATCACACTATCAAACCAATTTTTATTTTCAAATTTTTATTGTTTATAGAATAATTTTTGAAATAAAATTGATCAAATATGCATAAGAAAACACAACAGTTCGAAATTTGAATAACAAAAAATCGAAGAAAAAAAATATGACAAAATGCAGTTTTACAGGTGACCTGCGGGTCGATCCATACCCAACAGACGGGTACGGATCATATCTTTCACTACCTGTTTCAAAAAAAATCCATTACCCAGCCCGTACCCGCTCAGCCCACCCGACCCACCAGGTCTATGTACCGTGACAGATAGTAAAATTAAAAAAATCTTGGATCCTGATTCGATAGAAACCGTACAATTAACGCTTCAGTGCTTTGTTCACGATTCCATTTTACATTATTATCGTATTTATCGGTCACCTTTTGTTCTTGATTTTGTCTATAAACGAGCCTCCAGCTCCAAATTCTTGCTTTCGTAGGTTGAAATACATATTTTTTGATTCGGCTGGCAACATCTCAAATCTCAAGTCACCCAATCTGCAGCTAAAATATTTGCCGAACAAGTTCTCTCTCAGGTGCAACTTTTTTCATTTTTATTCTCTCTTTCATGTTATTTGCAATTTTTCCCTTCCCAATACGTTGTTCTTTTTTTTTTTTTTTTCTGTATATTGGTATTTTGTTCACCTTCCCTAACATTCACTTTAAAATCAAGCTTGTGAATTTGAGCATATTAGCTTACGGTCATTTAGATAATATAGCGACCTTGTTGCAGTGATGTAGCTTCCGGAAACAATGATGATTGAATGAAGAGACTTGGTGGTGACTGAATCTTAGGCTTTTGTTGTTTTGGTAATTGGATCTTAGGGCTTTATGTCTTGGTGTTTGGGGATTAAGTGAAGAGATTTGGTGGCTGTATCCTGGTCTTTTTGTCGAAGATGGTGAACTCAGTTCCAAGTTGGTAGAGGGAAGGAAAGGAGGGGGAGAAAGGAAATAAGGAAAGAATGAGGGGGAGAAAAAGGAAAAAGAAAGGGAGGAAATAGGGGAGAAAGAGAGAAGAGAATTACGAAAAGGAGGAGGAGAAAATACCATTGTACCCTTGTGCGTTTAAGAGGGGTTAGAGTTTAGACTTTAGACGGAGTAAGGATTTGAGGTGGGTAGTTGTCAGTTTCTAAAATATCTGAGGGTAAAGTGATTAAAAAAGGCCATAGTTACCCGAAAAATTCATTTTCCAAAACTATAGGAGTTAAAGTGATTTTTACTCTATTGAACTTCATAACTTTTAAGTTTGGCATCCCAAGTTCTTAGCTGGGTACAACTTTAACTTTTTTTTCATTTTTCTGTTCAGCGAGCACACACAAACACACACATAAATTTGTCTTCTGAATCGCAATTTCAAAATATAATAATACAATCATTATATGTATATGAGAAAATAGATGAGTGGGGTTAAATCTAAATACATTAATACAAATACAATCTATCAAAGAAAAAAAACGAAGAAGGAAAATTAATGATTTTTTTTTTCAGTGTGGTCACCAGCCCCCACTCATCGCTATATAGGTCCGTCGTTGCTTGTCGATATCTTGATTTTTCTAAAACCTGACTTTTGTTAGCTCTTATTAGTAAAAATTAAATTATGGCGTACAAAATTTTGACTTTTAGTAGTAGAAAAATATAAAACTTTCAAGATTTTGTCTTTTATAATGAGACTTTAAGTTTAGATTTTAATTTCACATTCAAAAAATTTCATATAGATATAATGATCATAGTAGGGGTATATAACATAAGTGGAGGAAACAAAATATTACCTCTTTTAAAGTATAATTAAAAATATCGAATGAAAGGCATTTTTGGAATTTATGAGATGTCATAAGAAAGAAATTTAAGTCATAAGAAAAAAATTTAATCTTAAAACTTCAAAATGGGATGTTTTAAGAAAGAGTAAACGACACTTTTCCATCCCAAATAATGGTTTACTGACATTTTTCCACTCATGGACTTTTAAAATGTCATTTTATTACTTAAATTTATATTTCGTTTTCGATTTAGACATCGTTGCAACTCCACACCACCACCTTTATCTTTCCTGTTCATCACTTACCAAAACCTCTTAAACCTTATTTCCGTTGACCCTGCCAATCGTTGGCAATCAAGCGATTAAAGGTTTGTGCAACTACCAATCCCAAGTCAAATTCTGATCAATCTCAACCACCAAATTCCAACTTTCCACCACCAGAAAGCTTATTAGCCTCCCCTCGTCAAAAGCTCCAATAACCTAGACTAAGTTTGCTCTCTGTTAGTTGCCAGAATATAAATTTAGGTAGTAAAGTGGTATTTTAAAAGTTCGTGGGTGGAAAGTGTCATTAAACCATTATTTGGGTGGGAAAGAAAAGTTGTTAACCCTTTAAGAGCTGGGTTTCTTTAGTCCATTAGTGGGGTGCCATGCCAATAGCTCCACTCCACTCTTATATTTTTTATTTGTTGATATAAACTTGGCTTTGTAATTATGGATGGTAATATTTTCTTTTAAATTACAATTCTTTTTCATTTGTAACCAGTGCAGCTGAATCAAACCAGATATTCTAGATGATTTTCCAACTGCCTTTGTTTAATTTATCAGATAATTAAGCACACAGATGCTTGCAGGCGTTTCATTTAAAAACAGAGATTTAGGCAACATATATATATGTTCATCTATATCCAATTTCTTAATTCATAACATTAAAAAAAATCTAAACCTCGTAAAAACCCTCTCATTTCAAACCTTGATGCTCAATCAAACACCAAAACTAGAAAACCCATTTAAAAAAAAAAAAGAAAAAAATTGTTGTTAGGATTCTTTTAGAATTAGGATAACTAAGTTAAGTCCTTTTCTAATTATGCTATTATGCAATTAGAATAATCATAATCTTTAGAATTAGACAATTAGACTAAAATTATGCAATTAGAATCCTTCTAGAATTAGAATAATTTGTAAGGCTATATAAAGCCTTAAACAATTAGGGTTGAGGAAGGCAATAATCAATAAAAAGTTCTCTATTCTTAAACTCTCAATTCTCATTCTTCTTGGAGGTTATGTTTCCTCATATAGAACAGAAATGTTATCCTATCGCTTGTCCACACTACTATCCTGTCACTCATCCACACTCCACATGGTTAGTCGCGGCTCTATCATTATTTGTCAATCAATTAGTAAAAACTTTAAAAAAACCCCTCCAAATCTTAAGCAAAAGAAATAATACAATATCAAAAAGCTGAAAAGAAAAAATACAATAACACAATATTTTCCTACTTGAATAAATATATACGAAACCTTAAACAAATGTGTTAAAAATAACATCCAATTCACAAGGAAATACAAAAAAACTTTTACATGAAAAAATCTCTTCAATGTGAAGAAAGTAAAAAACCACGGAAATTTAACGATCCACTTAAATTCAATATAATCAAAAAAGTTTACAGCAACCACAAAAAATATTCCACATAAAATTAGAGCTTAATCACTACTCTTAACATAAGTAAAAAATTTTGGGTTTTTTTGTCTTCTTCAAAATTTTTTTAACATTGATGAAATTAATTATCTAGGTATATATTTATCCTCAAATAACAAAATTTTAGACAGATTTCTTGCTAAAGGAAATTATTAAATTTTATCTTTTACCATTTATGTGATGTAAGAAAACATGGTTGGGAGATTTTTTTTTGATCCTATATATGCTTAATTATATAGGAAATTATTAGCATAGTCTTTTTTTTTTTTCCCCTTTTTTATCTTTTTGAATAATTATTCTCTTGTCAGTTTAGGATAAGTATTTACATGTTTGGCGCACAGTACTAGACTAGACTTATTTTACGGGATTGGATTAAAATGAATAGCTATAGATTGAATTATATTGGACAAGAATTATAATAGGATATCCTGTTTGATAAAGTATTTCATTGGACAACTATTTATATGATTAAACATTTCAAATTTTACTAATTAATAAATTTGAATAAAACTTAACCAAATGCTTAAACTTTAATTTTAATTTAACTATAAAACTATTTAGATTTATTATAAAAATATTTATTTTATTAAATTATTATTATATATTCGTAATATTCAATACAAATTAAAATAAAATATTGGAATATATTTAAAACTGCAAACGTCATTTCCATGAGGCTCGAAAAAAGAAGATCCGAGAAGGGCCGCTGGTTTCTTTTTGTGTTCAGTGTTTGGACTAAAAAGAACTAGTCCCCAACTTCAAATAATCCGAAGTTGTTCCAAACAAGGGATTAAAAGTGCTAATTTATTAAGTTATAACATATGATTCCGTCCTCTTCGCAGAAGTTATTCTTTAGGCATTTTACATTATTTATTTAATTTAATTAGCGGCAAGCAGTCAGTTTTTGTCTTTCTTTTTTTCTTTAAAGTCAGTTCTTAACGTATTGACTAAATCAAACTCTCTGGTTTGGCATCCCAAGTTCTTAGCTAGGAACACCTGTTTTTATTTCTTTTACTTTTTCTGCTCAGTGAGCACACACAAACGCACATACTTTTTGAACTCTTTGTTAACAATAATTAACTCTTATTAGTAAAAACTACATTATCATATATAAAATTTTGTTTTTCAATAGTAGAAAAATACAAAACTTTCAAGATTTTGTCTTTTTCGTAATGAGAGTTTAAGACTAGATTTTAATTTCACATCCGAAAATTTTCATATAGATATAATCAGGACGTAAAGTGTTCTCTCTTTTTTTCCCCATTGTATATAGTACATCTCTCTTGCAAACATTTTGTTTTTAACATCCAAACTTGAATTCTCACTAACATGTGAAACATAGTTAACCTCGTACGAGAATTTAAATCTAAATTTTAAGTTGTACTTATACAGAATTATACATATAATAAACCTGTACTTACAATAAATAGATTAAAAAAATCTGAAATATAAAGACTATTTTTCTTTTTAAATTTGTTTAGCAAGTATTGCGCTCATAATTATAGCCAAAAGAATAATCTACACACATATTCAGTCTCTGTCAGGAAATCTATGTATAGATGCCCTTTTGTTCTTTAGAACTATGCAAAAGTCTACAGTGACGATACAATGAATCCATCACAAGTCTCAGTACAGTTTATCAGCATTGTTTTATTTGTAATTTTTTCTTTAAAGATTTTATGTTGCCTGCAGTTGTATCGTCAGAAAGAAGAGATGGCTTTGCAATCTTTTACAGATCATATGATGAAACTTTGGGATGGATGGGAAATTCGAGTGTTGGTTTTTATTGAGCCTTTTTGTACAAATCATCCTCATCATATTCGGTTCTCAAAGAAAATTTACTAGAAGAATTTGGATCAATCTCCTTGTTTGGTTAGCATACTTGACAGCAGACATGGTGGCAACAGTTGCTCTCGGTTGTCTTGCTCGCAGCCGACGAGATTGTGCAACTGATAAAGTTTTAAAGCTCCAAGCATTTTGGGCACCTTTCCTTCTACTGCACCTTGGTGGCCCCGATACTATCACAGCTTACTCCTTAAATGATAATGAATTTTGGCTAAGGCACTTTCTTCAATTTATGTTCCAAGTTGGAGTAGCATTTTATGTCTTTACACCATCCTGGAGAAACAAAGATGCCTTCATATTTATAGCCATTCCAGTGTTTATCGCTGGAATAATTAAGTATGGAGAGCGAATTTTGGTGCTCTACTCTTCAAGCTCCAAGCAATTTAAAAATTCCTTGCGTTCACCTCCTGATATTTCTCATGATCCTGTAAACCTAGAAAATCATAAGGAAAAAGAAGGGTCTGAAAAGAAATCAACTGAAGAGGTAAATAATTATCTCATTGAAGCTGTTTCCTCGTTCAAAAAATTTAGCTGTCTCTATGCCGACTTAATTCTCGATCATGATGAAAGAAAAGAAAGTTGCTTTCTTTTCAGCAAAAGAAGCCTTCAAATTGATAGCGGTTGAGCTTGGATTCATGTATGATGTGCTCTACACAAAGACGACCACAATTTATTCCGGATTCTGTATCTTTCTTCGTTGCATCTGTCTGTTCTCCCATATTTTTAGTATCAATTTTCTTCTTCATCATTATTGATAAGTCTTCCTATTCGACAAGTGACATTTCTATAACTTATGTACTCTTACTTGGAGCTATCTTTCTGGAGGTTTATGCATTCATTGTACTTCTTTTCTCTGATTGGACAAAACTTTGGTTGACGAAGCGTAATTATATGTCCATTGATACATGTTCTATTGGTTTACTCTCCAACGACAACAGAAGGTGGTCAGGATCCATGGGTCAGTACAATCTATTAAGCTCTTCTTTTTCAGAGAAGAAATCAGCCACATCGTTGAATGTTGGAGTTCAGAAGCTATTTGGAATCAAAGAATTGATAGAAAAGTATAAATATTTGACTTGGAAAGAAGTGGATGATGGTTTGTTAGAAGCGATCTTTATCCAACTCCTTGAGAAAAGCCAAGAAATTGAAGGGGATCTTTTTGATATCAAGCAATGCAAAGAATTGTTAGGTCGGAGAGGAGATTATGTGCTTAGCAAAAGGTCTTTTAGTAATGAATTTCGTTGGAGCACAATTGAGGTGGAATTTGATTGCAGTCTTCTTCTTTGGCACATCGCTACTGATCTTTGTTATTACCATGATTTCTATAACCTTCCAGAGGGTCATGAACTTCCACAAAAATGCAAAATTAGCAAATGGTTATCAGATTATCTGTTGTATCTTTTAGTCATATGTCCAACCATGTTGCCCAAAGGGATTGGTGAGATAAGATATAAAGACACTTGCCTAGAAGCCATCAGATTTTTCAGAAAGAAAAAGTTTGGTTCATCCCCTGAAATCAGTACAGTTTGCAAGGCTTTACTTGATGAATCAGCACCTGGATCAACACATTCAGAATAAAGGAAGTTCTCTGTCGGTGTTAGTTCATGGATGTATGCTCGCCAAGCAATTGCAGGGTTTGAACATCTTAGTAGATGATAGTGGGAGGAACCGTAAATGGGAGGTGATAAGTGAAGTGTGGATGGAAATGTTGGGACATGCTGCAAATCATTGTGGATGGAAAGAGCATGGAGAACAACTTATGAATGGTGGAGAGTTACTTACTCACGTATGTCTTCTCATGGCACATCTTGGCTTAAGTGAACAATATCAAATCCAAAAGCAACGCATCCACCAGCATTGGAGAACTAAGCTTTTTGTAGGATTACAGTCTTGGATCTTTATGATATTTTTCGAGATTTTCTATAAACTTTTCTATACTTTCAAGCAATTCGTGTAGTAAGTCTCTCTCTCTCTCTGTTTTATCACTCTCTCTGTGTCACTCTCTTTGTATTTATCACTTTCTACATGTCCAATGTAGTTGGATACGTTGGCTGGTGTGCTCCTCCTGCTGCTGCTGTCTGTACTACTGGTACATTCAACCTGCTGCTAATGATTCATAAACAAATATTTTGTAAGATTCTTTAATTTCTCACCTATTCGTTAGATGAAAATTTTCTTCCTCTTTTTTGAACTTTTTTTTTAGCTTCATTATTTTTTATATTTACTTATCTAGTGTATATAATTGTGGATAATCCTACATTTTTCTGTTAATATAAAATTAACTAAACCTCTACTTCCAGTAACAATTAATAGCACTACCATCTCGTTGTAAATTGAGAAGTGCAGAGATACTTGGTGACTTGGTGTTGGTTTTGTTGCACTAGATATAACTTTCTAGGATCAGATTTTCCATAATCACGTAAATCATTGTGTTGTTCGTGTATTTGTTATGTTGACGATTTTTCTGTAGTGTTGATTCTTTGCATACTTGGATTTAGACATTATTATTTCATAATATAATTGGAATGTTTGGTAGATTTGTCACATAATAAATGTTCCATAAATCGCCCGATTAAGATTTTTTGTCAACATTATTTCCCAAAAATTGCCACTTATGGATTTTTTTAGCAGTATTTCCCAAAATTAGTTATCGAATTCGATGTCAATACTCATAAGTGCGCATATATATATATATATATGCATCTGCCCACGTAATGATTTATGTTACGTTATAACGGGTTTTAGTTGACGATATTTGTTGAATTATTTTATTATATGTCACTGTTTTCCTCTCTCTCTCTCTCTCTCTGTATTTATCACTTTCTACATGTCCGATGCAGTTGCGTATGCTGGGTGGTGTTTGGCTTCTTCTGCCCCTCCGGCTGCTGCAACTGCTGCAGCCGCTGTCTTCATTATGGGGTTTAAAGAAAAATTCCTTATTCTGGGTGCTATCTTTATTATGGGTAAACTATAATTATATTATATATTTTGTGAGTTTGCATTTAGTTACAAGATTTGTAATGATCAAATACCACTTATTATGAGTTGTAGTTTGTATTGAATGATTAGACGAAGAAATTGTTTGAACTAAAATTCGGTTGTTATTTTATAAGATATTAACGTCATTCAGATCAATTTTTCTGGTATTATAGTTATTATTTTATTAAATCTCATAGTCATGTTTTGATTTCATACACGGTTAAGTTTATTGATTATTATTAATTTGGTAACATCCGTATGAAATCAAATGCACTAGTACTGCTTAATCATGTTTTATGTTCCTTTGGTGGAGATATATTACTTTGGATTTTATCCAAGTAACAAGTGAGAATTGGTCTACTATGGAGACCTAATTGATTGTCTTATTCCCATTAACTCACATCCTCCTTTAACTTTTCAGGTTATAATTTAAAAAAAAAAGTATTAGAAATATTTATCATGGTAAAACTATTTTATTGAAATTTTGTGTTAAAAAGCAATTGTTTATTGTAGGAATGTGAGCCTAGATTTTATTGGGTTTAGAGTTGATTTTGGTCAATTTTTTGACAAAAACAGTTAAGTAAAAGGTTAGTGTGGTTTATACATTGAGAGAGAGGACTATGCCTAGTATAAGACAAGAGTGATGGTAACGCCACCTATGTTCTTAATGAACTTCATACTCTCATTGGTGGTGGTGTGTAGGCTATAAGTACACACTTGATGGAGGTTTAGCTGTGTGAGTGTGGAATTGGATCGGTTCCAATGAGAGTCTAGACAAGCATCTCTAGAGCACTCATAAAATTCAAAGACACAGGGCCATTAAAATGTCAAATCAGAAAACGACTAAAATAAAACATTTGGTGTGGATTTCTAATCCTCTGATTCAGACTAAAGGAACATTAGTTCATAGAAATCAAATGTTTCACCATGTTCCTCTAAGACACGATTAGTTTTCGAATTGGTTGTTTCATAGCCTGAAGGTACCGGTTCATATGAACTGAATTATAAAGTCTCTCTGGTAATAGATTTTCATGTATTTTGAAATTAGGGAGATTGTTGTATTTTATTAAATATTTCAAAATACATGTTGTGATCGTTTTATTGCAATTTAATGTTATTATCAAAACCCGAAATTTAAAAAGTAAAAAAGAAAGAAATCAAGCTCTCTAGTAGACATTGCAGTCTCGAATGATAAAAAAAACAAATGTTAGAGTGAAGCACACAAAACGCTACCGTTGCATTTAGTGGAACACTGTCGTTTTACTCTTGTTATCACAAAGAAATCCAGACCATTGAAGGACATTAAAATCTGATGGCCAAGATTCATTCTACCCAAAACAGAATGCAAAAAACGACTTTACCTTGCTGCTGCGTTTTTCAGTTTTGCTGCTGGGTTTTATTTTCAGTTTTGTGTATTCTGTGAAAAATAGATCTGCTCTGTATCGTCTCTTTTCTTGGCTATAATCTTTGTGTGGTTGGTTGTAATCACTTGTAAGGGTTGCGTTTCCCTTGAGTATTGAGGATCTAAGTTTAGAGTTCTCATTGGAAGATTTCAGTTTGTTGTGTGAGAGATATACGCTGTTTTAGAGTGGATTTGGGTGTAGAATCTGTTTATATCAGGTTGTATTAATCTTTAGTGCAGTGAGCTCCTAAGTTTCTTGAGCTCAACGTGGATGTAGTTTATCTTATATAGGATAAGCGAACCACGATAAAAATTCGTGTGTCTTTTGTTCTTGATTTCTTTACATTCTTTGTTTGTGTGTTGTGTGTGAAATTGGTGGATGATTTTGAGTGATAATAGTATAGATTATCTCAACAGTGGTATCAGAGCCATCAATTTAGGGTTCGTCAATTTTAGGGTTTACTGTTGAAATTAGGGTTTGATAAATTTTGGGGGTTTCTTGATTTCAAGATTCGGTGAGGTCTAGAGTTAGGAAATCTTCGAAAATTAGTCCTTAATTTCTTGTGATAACCACAAATTCGAGTGAAACCCTTGTTCTTCAAATCTGTTTGAAAATTATCAAACACCATTACCATCAGTTACACAGAATGAGTACCACACGGGTTGAAATCACACACTATGATGGCAAAGTTGATTTTAACACATGGAAGAAGTAAATGAAGGCACTTCTGTCACATAACAAAGTGGCAGTCGCACTGGAGAAGGACCAGACCAAATGGCCCGAGGAAAAGCTAAAAAGAAAGTCGAAATTGACGAGGAGGCCTACAATCTCATCGTCATGAATCTGGCCAACAACGTTCTGCGAAAGGTAGATGGTGCTGAGACACCGTTAACTCTCTGGGGTAAGCTAGAATCACTCTATGCCATTCAATATGCCCCTAATCTTGCTTATTTGAAAGGTATACTGTTTTCTTATAAGATGGATAGTGCTAAGACCATAGAAGAGAACCTAGATGAGTTCTTGAAAATGACCCTTGTACTCAAGGGCACTGATCAAGAACTCAGTGAGTCTAGTTTAGCCATGATTCTCTTAAATTCCATTACTGAAGAATATATGGTTGTCAAGAATGCCTGTTGTACACTGGAATTGTCCCTAGTATAGACCTAATTACATCAGGTTTAAAGGCTAGAGAACTAGAGCTTAGGGTCCAGAAGAAAAATAACAGTAGTCTGTTTGTGAAAGGAAAGGGAGATTGTAGGCAGTCTGGGGGTAATTCTCAGTTTAATACTGGTTTTAGAAATAAAAAGAAAAGCAAGAATACTCATAAGGAAAAGGAGAAACAAGGAAATGTTTCTTCTGTAACAAGACTGGTCACCTAAAGAAAAACTGTTATGAGTGGATCAGGAAGCAAAAACAGAATAGTACAGAGAGCAATATAGCCTCTAGTAAAACTGATATCCAAGAATCTAAAGTGTTGACTGTATCTAGGTTTGAAAATGTAGAAGAATGGGTATTAGATTCTGGGTGCTCATTCCATATGAGCCCCAATAGGGAGTGGTTTCAGGAGTTTGAAGCTGGTGAGTTAGAGACTGTTTACATAGGGAATAATAATGCCTGGAAGGTTCAAGGGATTAGGAGTATAGTTCTAAGTCTTGATAATGGTAAATCTGTCAAATTAACTAGGGTGAGATATATACCAGAACTGAAAAGAAACTTGATTTCCCTAGGTACATTAGATGAATTAGGTTGCTGTTATAAGGCTGAAGATGGTTGCCTAAATGTGTATAAGAATAAGAACTTAGTTCTGAAAGGTGTCAAACGGAATGGCCTCTACATCATGTGTGGTAATTACTGTTCAAATTATGTTAATTCTGCTTTGTTCACTACTAATCTTAATGTTACAGAAAAGTGGCACCTCAAAATGGGCCACATGAGTAAAAAAGGACTCAACATTCTAAGCCAGCAAGGTATGTTTGGTAAGGATTCTATCGATACTTTAAATTTTTGTGAGACATGCATATTAGGGAAACAACATAGGGTGAGCTTCCAGAAAGGAACTCACCTGGCCACTAATAACCTAGAATATCTTCATGCTGATTTATGGGGGCCTGAAAAAACCAAAACACATGGGGGAAATAGTTACTTTTTCTCTATAGTTGATGACTATAGCAGAAAAGTTTGGGTTTATCTGCTTAAGACCAAAGATGAGGCTCTAGCTAGGTTTAAGAGTTGGAAAGCATTAGTAGAGAACCAAACTGATAGGAGAGTTAAAGCTCTCAGCACTGACAACGGCCTAGAATTCTGTAATAGTGAGTTTGACCAATTCTGTAGTGATCAAGGAATACTTAGACATAGGACTGTGAGGAAGACTCCATAACAGAATGGAGTTGCTGAGAGAATGAACAAGACTTTGTTAGAAAAAATTAGATGTCTACTGTTCACATCAGGTTTACCAAAATCCTTCTAGGGTGAGGCCCTTAATACTGCAGCTTATTTGGTTAATAGGAGTCCCTCTAGTGCCATTAAATTCACATGCCCAGAAGAAAAATGGACTAATAAGAAGCCCAACCTAGGTCACCTTAGAGCTTTTGGATATGCTGCTTATGCACACACTAGTGAGGGAAAATTAGAACCTAGTTCCTTGAGATGTATATTCTTAGGTTACCAAGAGGGGACTAAAGGGTACAGGTTGTGGGAAAGAGAGGCACTAGGGGTAAAAGTTATTATAAGTAGAGATGTTATTTTTAACGAAAATCTTTTTCCTTGTAGAATCTCTAATAATCCTGCAGGTACCTCTACCATTAAGGAAATTAGTTAGGATCAGTACAATGGAACACAAATTGAGGTGGAGCAGGTCAAAGTTCAAACTGAACTAGAAAACCAAGAGCAAACACCTGAAATTTCAGATCTGGAACATGAATAAGAGGATGATCAAACTGAAATTTCAGAACAGCCCCAACAAGAGTCACTGACACAATACCAACTCACCAGAGACAGAAGAAGGAGAGAAATCAGACCTCCTGCAAGATACTCATATGCTGACTTAGTGTTTACAGCTTTGGTTGCAGGTGCTGAAATTCAGAGATCTGAACCAGATAGCTACAATGAAGCAATAAGGTCCAAAGACAAGGAGAAATGGCAAGCTGCCATGGAAGAGGAGATGCACTCCTTGAAGGTAAATGGGACCTGGTCCCTAGTGCCCTGTCCTAAAAAACAGAAGCTTATTGACTGCAGATGGCTGTATAAGGTAAAGGAAGGTATGACTTCTATTGATCCTCTTAGATTTAAAGCTAGGCTTGTAGCAAAAGGCTACACCTAAAGGGAAGGGATTGATTTCAATGAAATCTTCTCCCCTGTAGTCAAATATAAAACCATTAGGATCATGCTATCTATAGTTGCACATCTAGACCTAGAACTAGAACAGTTAGATGTTAAAACTGCTTTCTTGCATGGTAATCTAGATGAAAAAATCTTCATGAAACAGCCTATGAGTTTTATTGATAAAAACTGTCCTGAACATGTTTGCCTGTTACACAAATCCTTGTATGGGCTTAAACAAGCCCCTAGACAATGGTATAAAAGGTTTGACACCTTCATTACCAGTATAAGATTAAAAAAAAGTAAGTATGACAGTTGTTTTTACTATGATTTAAATTCTGGTATGCCTGTGTATTTACTGCTTTATGTAGATCACATGTTGCTAATTAGTAAATAAAAAACCAGAATAAATGACTTGAAGTCTAGGCTGAATTTTGAGTTTGACATGAAGAACTTAGGTAGTGCTAAAAAGATCCTAGGGATAGTTATTGACAGAAAAAGAGAGGATTGTGAACTAAAACTTCAGCAGTCCTCCTACTTCCTGAAACTGGTATCCAGATTTGGAATGTCAGATTCCAAGCTAGTATCCATGCCTTTAGCTAGCCATTTTACACTTAGTAAGACACAAAGTCCCAAGACTGAATCTGAATTCATTAAGATGGAAAAAATTCCTTATGCCAATGTGATAGGATCAATCATGTACGCCATGATTAGCACCAGACCTGACCTTATCTTATTCCATTTCACTTCTTAGTCGTTTTATGTCCAATCCAGGTATAGAACACTGGTTAGCATTGAAATGGTTACTGAAATATATTAATAGTACAATATATGTTGGGCTGGAATATAAGAAAAGAGGAAACTCACTTGATCTTGTGGGATATGTAGACTCTGATTTTGCAGGAGACAGGGACACAAGGAAGTCTACTACCTCATACTACTTCACATTGGGAGGAAATTGCATAAGTTGGAAGTCCCAGCTTCAACCCATTGTTGCCCTCTCCTCCATTGAGGCAGAATACATTGCTGTAGTAGATCTATTCAAAGAAGGATTATGGCTTAAGGGGATCCTATCTGAGGTGGAGCTGATTGATGAGAAGACAGTAGTGTTTTCAGACAGTCAGAGTGCACTTCACCTAAGTAGAAATCTAGTTTACCACGAAAGGACGAAGCACATGGATGTTAGATATCATTTCGTGAGGGATTTAGTGGCTAAAGGAATCATAGACTTGAAGAAGATATCAATTGAGGACAATCCAACTGACATGGGCACAAAGGTAGTAACTGTCACAAAGTCTGTTGTTTATAAAATAAGTAGCAAATAACAGAGCTGAGAAGGATTCTTGGGAGGTAGCTGCACTAGAGAGAATTAGACTAAGCTGTTTGGTTGTGTTTGTGTTTTTGGAGCTTCAAGGTGGAGAATGTTAGAGTGAAGCACACAAAACGCTATTGTTGCATTTAGTGGAACACTGTCGTTTTACTCTTGTCATCACAAAGAAATCCAGACCATTGAAGGACATTAAAATCTGATGGCCAGGATTCATTCTACCCAAAACAGAATGCAAAAAAACGAACTTTATCTTACTGCTGCGTTTTTCGTTTCTTTGTTGGGTTTTATTTTTAGTTTTGTGGATTCTGTGAAAAATAGATCTGCTCTGTATCGTCTCTTTTCTTGGCTATAATCTTTGTGTGGTTGGTTGTAATCACTTGTAAGGGTTGCGTTTCCCTTGAGTATTGAGGATCTAAGTTTAGAGTTCTCATTGGAAGATTTCAATTTGTTGTGTGAGAGATATACGCTGTTTTAGAGTGGATTTGGGTGTAAAATCTGTTTGTATCAGGTTGTATTAATCTTTAGTGCAGCGAGCTCCTGAGTTTCTTGAGCTCAACGTGGATGTAGTTTATCCTATATAGGATAAGCGAACCACGGTAAAAATTCGTGTGTCTTTTATTCTTGATTTCTTTACATTCTTTGTTTGTGTGTTGTGTGTGAAATTGGTGGATGATTTTGAGTGATAATAGTACAGATTATCTCAACAACAAATATAAGTATGTATTTTGAATAATTGATGGATAGACGGACCAAATTCATATTTGATGATGATTGTTAACTGCCTTTGCTCAGTTTTAAATAGATTTTTACTATATATGTTCAGAGTAAATCCAATTTCTTAATTTATTATGTTTAAATAATAAACCTACTCGATCACTTTCAATAGGTTTGTTGTAAGATAAACTCACATAATGATAACTAAAATATTAAATTACTATGAAATATATGTTAACAAATGAAATGAAAAATTATTAACATAGAGTACTTATAGAGGAAAAGTAAAGTTACGTGGCAAGAATCAACAAAATATTTCAAAAACAAGAGTGAAAGGATTCTACAATGTTAATAATGTGAATACATAATCAAGAAGGGTTATCCTGTTAAATGGTGCTTTGTAATGCAGTTTAAGTTAAGCAAAGCATAACTAAAGAAATTAATTTTCATAATCAAATAATATTTTATTAGCCTGGTCCTACTTTTTTCTTTTTAACTATATATTAATATCTTGTCAAGTTACTTTTGGAATTTTTGTCTAGGTAGTATCTTATACTTGACTATCTCTCTCACTGCAAGAATGAATGCTTTGGCAATAAAGTCGAAATTAACAATGCCATAATGTTACTTTACTTCTGATATACGCATTGTTATTAGATTATTTTTTCTTTTACTAACAAAGACATTAAAGAATAGTCATCCGTTCATAAAATATTCCCTGTCGATGTATTTTTTGTTATTAATTACAGAATTTTTGGCTACTTTTTAATGGTAGCTATGGGCTCTTATAGTGTTATAAATTTGTATTTGCATATAATTTCTTGTCACAGACATAAACTGTCTAGCTAGAAATGCATAACCACTTCCTGATTCACGTGACAGATAAAAAATAAAAAAACCTTGGAGCTTGAGATTGATGAAACCACTAAATGAAGTTATTCTTTCAGGAAGCTATTATATTAAGAGATATGGGAGAACTTGTGCTATCTCATTCCACACTTCAGTGGTTTGTTCACGACTCCATTATTACATCATTATTGTATTTCTCTGTTACCTTTTCTTCTTGATTTTGTCCGTAAAAGAGCCTCCAGCTACAAATTCTAGCATCTCAAATATCAAGTCACCCAATCTGCAATTACATTTGCTGAACAAATTCTCTCTCAGGTACAATTTTCTCTTTTTTATTTTTTATTTTTATTTCTATTTAGTGGTAAAATCAAACACACCCGAGCCTTCTAGTTTAAGAGTATCTCTGACCACTGTTGCTGTAACAAACTTGGTTGAAAATATTTGGGACCTGATTTAACATTGATCAAATTAATTATCGAGGTATATATATATATCCTCAAATAACAAAAATTTTAGACAGATTTCTTGCTAAAGGAAATTATTAAATTTTATCTTTTACCATTTATGTGATGTGAGAAAACATGGTTTGGAGATTTTTCTGATCTTATATGTGCTTAATTATATGATGCTATTAGCCTAGTCTTAATTATTTGCTGTGTTTTGAATAATTATTCTCTTGTCAGTTTAGGATAAGTATTTAGGGTGCACGTGTTTGGCACACAGTACTAGACTAGACTAATTTTATGGGATTGGATTAAAATGAATAGCTATAGATTGAATTAGATTGGACAAGAATTATAATTGTATATTATGTTTGACAAAGTATTTCATTAGACAAAACTATTTATATGATTAAACATTTCAAATTTTACTAATTAATTAATTTGAATAAAAATTAACTAAATACTTCAATTTTAATTTTATATTTATTATAAAAATGTTATAATTATATATTTATTTTATTAAACTCTTAAATTAAAATATTTGTAATTTTCAATACTAATTTTAATAAAATACCAGAAGATATTTAAAACTGCAAACATCGTTTGCATGAGGCTCTAAAAAGGAAGATCCGTGAGGGGCCACCTTTTATTTATTTATTTATTGTGTTAAATGTTTTTTGGAAAAGGATTTAGTCCCCAATTTCAAATAATCTAAAGTTTGTTCCAAACATGGGATTAAAAGCACTAATTTATTAAGTTATAATATATGATTCCATCGTCTTTGGAAAAGTTGTTCTTTAGGCATTTTGCATTATTTATTTAATTTTATTATCGACAAGCAGTTAGCTTTGTCTTTTGCTTTTTCCTTAAAGTCAGTTATTTAATTTAAATCTGAATTTTAAGTTGCATTTAGATAGAATTATACATATAATAAACTTGCATTTACAATAAATAGATACAAAGATCTGAAATATAGAGACTATTTTTTTTTAAAATTTTGTTTAGCAAGTATTGCACTCATAATTAACACACACATTTAGTCTCCGTCAAGAAATCTATGTATAGATGCACGTTTGTTCATTAGAACTATGCAAAACTCCATAGTGATGATACAATGAACCATCACAAGTCTCAGTATGGTTTGATCAGCATTGTTTTATTTGTAATTTGTTGGACAGCTAATACTATTCATGTCCATCGCAAAAAGACACCAAAAGATACATACTTTACATTTTACCAGTTTTTGGGTTGCTATTAAACAATAAATAATAAATTAGTTATAACTTATTCAATAAAAATCTAATTAACGAGCGCTTTGAAGTTTTTGAAACTAGACAGATATATATTATAAGCTGAATTTGAATAACTGTAAAGCCTTCAAATTCCGTCCAAAATTATAGTTCAGAGTTTAATTTTCAACATGATTTTTTCTAAAAAGATTCTATGTTGCCTGCAGTTGTATCGTCGGACAGAAGAGATGGCTTTGCAATCTTTTACAGATCATATGATGAAACTTTGGGATGGATGGGAAATTCGAGTGTTGGTTTTATTGAGCCTTTTTGTACAAATCATCCTTATCATATTTGGTTCTCAAAGAAAATATACTAGAAGAATTTGGATCAATCTCCTTGTTTGGTTAGCATACTTGACAGCAGACATGGTGGCAACAGTTGCTCTCGGTTGTCTTGCTCGCGGCCGAAGAGATTCTGCGGCTGATAAAGTTTTAAAGCTCCAGGCATTTTGGGCACCTTTCCTTCTGCTGCACCTTGGTGGCCCCGATACTATCACGGCTTACTCCTTAAATGATAATGAGTTTTGGCTAAGGCACTTTCTTCAATTTGTGTTCCAAGTTGGAGTAGCATTTTATGTCTTCATACCATCCTGGAAAAACAAAGATGCCTTCAGATTTATAGCCATTCCAGTGTTTATCGCTGGAATGATTAAGTATGCAGAGAGAATTTTAGTGCTCCACTCTTCAAGCGCCAAGAAATTTAAAGATTCCTTGCGTTCACCTCCTGAATTTGATAAGAATCCGTCAAACCTCAAGGACAGAGAAAAAAAGTATGAAAAGAAGCCAACTGAAGAGGTAAATAATTACCTCATTGAAGCTGTATCCTTGTTCAAAAAATTCAGGTGTCTCTATGCTGATTTAATTCTCGATCATGATGAAAGAAAAGAAAGTTACTCTCTTCTCAGCAAGAAGTCAGCAAAAGAAGGCCTTCAAATTGGTAGCAATTGAGCTTGGATTCATGTATGATGTGCTCTACACAAAGACAACAACAATTTATTCCGTGCTCGGTATCATTCTCCGTTGCATCTGTTTGTTCTCCCATATTTTTGTATTAGTTATCTTCTTAATCATTATTGATAAGTCTTCCTATTCACCAAGTGACATCTCCATAACTTATGTACTAATAGTTGGAGCGATCTTTCTGGAGGTTTATGCATTCATCGTGCTTCTTTTCTCTGACTGGACAAAATATTGGTTGACCAAGAGTAATTATATGTCCATTGATACATGCTCTAATGGTTTACTCTCCAACGAGAACAGGAAGGTGGTCAGGATCCATGGGTCAGTACAATGTATTAAGTTTTTCTCTTTCAGAGGCCAAATCAGCTACATCGTTGATTGTTGGAGTTCAGAAGCTATTTGGAATCAAAGAATTGAATAGAAAAGTATAAATATTTGACTTTGAAAGAAGTGGATGATGATTTATTAAAAGCGATCTTCATCCAACTCCTTGAGAAAAGCCAAGAAATTGAAGAGGATCTTTTTGATATCAAGCAATGCAAAAAACTGTTGGGTCGGAGAGGAGATTATGTGCTTAGCAAAAGGTCTTTTGGTAATGAATTTCGTTGGAGCACAATTGAGGTGGAATTTGATTACAGTCTTCTTCTTTGGCACATTGCTACTGATCTTTGTTATTACGATGATTTCTGTAACCTTCCAGAGGGTCATGAACTTCCACAAAAATGCAAAATTAGCAAATGGTTATCAGATTATCTGTTGTATCTTTTAGTCATATGTTCAACCATGTTGCCCAAAGGGATTGGTGAGATTAGATATAAAGACACTTGTTTAGAAGCCATCAGATTTTTCAGAAAGAAAAAGTTTGGTTCATCCACTGAAATCAGTACAGTTTGCAAGGCTTTACTTGATGAATCAGCACCGGATCTAAACATTATGAATAAAGGAAGTTCTCTGTCGGTGTTAGTTCACGGATGTAAGCTCGCCAAGCAATTGCAGGATTTGAAAGATGATAGTGGGACGAATCTTAAATGGGAGATGACAAGTGAAGTGTGGATGGAAATGTTGGGACATGCTGCAAATCATTGTGGATGGAAAGAGCATGGAGAACAACTTATGAATGGTGGAGAGTTACTTACTCAGATATGTCTTCTCATGTCACATCTCGGCTTAAGTGAGCAATATCAAATCCAAAAGCAACCCATCCACCAGCATTGGGGAACTAAGCTTTTTGGAGGATTCCAGTCTTGGTTCTCTAGAAGACATTTGCCGACATGGTGTTGGATATTTATCGATGAATGCGCCCTATGAGGAGTAAGTCTCTCTCTCTCTCTCTCTCTGTATTTATCACTTTCTACATGTCCAATGTAGCCAGACACGTTCAGCGCGCTGCTCCCGCTGCTGCATGTGGTCCTCCCTCTGCTGCGGTTACTTCTGCTGCTGCTGCTTTTGCTGCAACGATTGCTGCCACTGCTGCGGCCACCGACCGGCTGAAATACTGATAATGATTCATAAACAAATATTGGAATATCTTTTATTTTTGTAAGATTCTCCTATTTTTCACCTATTCGTTAGATGAAAATTTTCTTCCCCTTTTTTGAACTCTGTTTTTTTAGCTTCATTATTTTTTATATTTACTTATCTAGTGTATATAATTATGTATAACCCTACAATTTTCTGTTAAAAGTTAATATAAAATCAATTAAACCTCTACTTCCAGTAACAATTAATAACTTTACCATCTCGTAGTAAATTGAGATATGCAGTGATATATCTTTCCATAATCATGTAAATCATTGTGCTGTTCGTGTATTTGTTATGTTGACTATTTTTCTGTAGTGTTGATTGTTTGCGTACTTGTTATTTCATAATATAATTGGAATGTTTGGTAACTTTGTTCATATCAAATGTTCCATAAATCGCCCCATTAAGATTTTTTGTCAACATTATTTCCCAAAAATTGCCACTTATGGATTTTTTTAGCAGTATTTCCCAAAATTATATATATATAATGGTCAGATTTGCATCTGCCCGCGTAATGATTTATGCTACGTTATAACAGCTCCAGGTTTTGGTTGATGATATTTGTTGAATTATTTTATTATATGTCACTTCTTTCCTCTTTCTCTCTCTCTAGATCTCTCTCTGTATTTATCGGTTATCACTTTTTACATGTCCAATGCAGTTGCATATACTGGGTTCCGGCTGCTGCAACTACTGCTGCTGCCGCTGCTTCATTATGCGGTTTAAAGAAAAATTACTTACTCTGGGTGCTATCTTTATTATGGGTAAGCGATAATTACATTATATATTTTGTCAATTGGCATTTAGTTGCAAGATTTGTAATGATCAAATACCATTTATTATGAGTTGTAGTTTGTATTGAATGATTAGACAAAGAAATTGGTGAAACAAAAATTCGGTTGTTATGTTATAAGTTTTATAAGATATTAAAGTCATTGAGATGAACTTTTCTGGTATTGAGGGGTTACAATGATATTGTATGAAATCAAATGCACTAGTGCTAATTATGTTTTAGGTTCCTCTGGTGGAGAATTTGTCTACTTAATTGATTGTCTTATTCCCATTTAACTCACACCCTCTTTTAATTTTCAGGCTATAATTTAAAAAAAAAAAAAAAAAAGAAGTATTAGAAATATTTATCATGGTAAAACTATTTTATTGAAATTTTGTGTTAAAAAGCAATTGATTATTGTAGGCCATGTGAGCCTAGTTAATTTTTATGGGGGTTAGAGTTGATTTTGGTCAATTCTCTGACTAACACCGTTTAGTAAAAGGTTAGTGGTTTATACATCTGAGCTATGAGGGAGAGGACTATGCTTAGTATAAGGTTAGTGGTTTATGCAAATGTCTTTGGGCCGAGGACATTTTTTGGCCCTAACATATGCAAAAGTGATTGGTAACCCACCTATATTCTTAATGAACTTCATACTCCCATTGGTGGTGGTGTGTAAGCTACAGTACACACTCGATGGAGGTTCAACTGTGTGAGTGTAGGAATTAGGTCGGTGCCAATGAGAGCCTAGGCAATCAACTCTAGAGCACTCATGAAATTCAAAGTCACATGGCCACTAAAGTGTCCAATCGCAAGACGGCTAATATAGAACATTTAGTGTGGATTTCTAATCCTCTTATTCAGACTAAAGGAACATTAGTTCATAGAAATCAAATGAGATAAGTTCTTATGATTGATTTTATTACACCCCATAATGGCCAACAACCATATTTTTTAGTGTAAATAAAGGGTAAAGCTTATATTGTAGAGACTTAGATTTTTATATAAAAGTATAACTCCTATGAAAATCATAATTTTATTCATGAACTAGATAAACTTTGTTCTATGGAGGTTCTACGGTTCCATATTTGGGAGTGCGCCTATATGGAACTAACAAGTCATTGTATCCTAGAGGTTAGATCGTGGTTGTAATTGAGCCTATTTTGCACTACAACATTGTCTTGACTTTATTTGATTTAGCATGTCTTGACTTTATTTGATGTGGAATTGATGGTATCAAATTCAAGACTCCCTACTTCTCTCAAAATTTTCCAACAGCAACGTGGATTAAAATAGCACTTAGAATTAGTAGCTTACTTTTATGTGTATAATATATTGTTGGATTTTAGTTAGTGTTAACTGATTTCTGAGGTAGCATTGAATAATAATTTCCCTCTTTAGGTGTCTAAATTAAAATTCACCTTGGTCATCAATATTCCATTAGGGGGCGTTTTGTTTACTACAAGAAAACTGACATTCTGCGTCTAGCAAAATTAGACGCAAAAAGTCAAATTTAAATGCTAAAAGACGCTAAGCCATTTTTAGCGTCTAAATTTGGTTGTCGCCCCCTTAGTTGTAGTAGGCTGGTCGTATATTCATAGCGCGTCTATATTGTGGTTTAGATGCAAAAAGTTTTTTTTGTGACTAGCAAAATAGTCGGTAAATGCTGGTCAAATTAGTCCCCCAACTTAGATGCTAAAAGTTCAAGGGTAATTTGGTAAAATTGTATAGCGACTAATCAATTAGTTGCAAAATGTCAGTTTTAGTGTCTAATAATTTGTCGCGAATCCCACACAAATTAGACGCCAAAGGTGTAAGGGTAATTTCTTAAAAGGCTTTCGTAACTATTTTGTTAGTCGATGAATGTATCTATTAGTGACCAAAATTTAGTGGCTAATTGTAACTCTTTTAGACGCTGAATGTAGAATCCAAACGGTTTTCGCGACTATTTTATTAGTGACCAAATGTATCTTTTGGTGACCAAAATTTAGTAATTAATTATAATAATTTTAGATGCTGAATGTAAAATCTAATAGGTTTTCGCGACTATTTTATTAGTGGCCGAATGTATCTTTTGGTGACCAAAATTTAGTATCTAATTATAATCATTTTAGACGTTGAATGTGGAAATCCAATTATGATAAATTACTGTTTGCTACTACAAAATTAGTTGCAGAATGTGTTTTTTTTAGAAAATTATTTGTGGCAAAAGCATTTTGTATTGACTTAGTTTATACATTTAACATCAACAAAATAATCCATCACAATATAAAAATCTGAACACTGACATCAAATATCATATTTTCATATATATATATATATATATATATATATATATATATATATATATAGTCCATACAATTGTTTATCTTATTTTCTTGTTGTTGGACTATGCGCCTTAACTCTGCTTCTGCTCCTTCAAGTAAGATGAGCTGCTCCTTCAAGCATTATTGCACGAATGTATCATTTTTTCCTACCATCAATTCAATGCATAATCAATAAGTCAAGCAAGAAACTAAATTATTACAAATAAATTATAATTATTCTGCTATACAATATGTGACAAAAACTTATGAAATGGCAATAGAAAAGAAAGACTACTCCTCAAAGTTCACAGAACGTACTCAGCACCAAACCAAAATCAAATTGATGGAGTAGAAAAGCAAATATCTCACAGATTAACAATCTAAACTTCAATTCCCTAGTTTAAAATTTTAAACTAAGTTAAATTTCTTCTTTCATTCAGCCAAATGTGTTTTTGTAGAATACAACCTTATTCATAAAGGCTATAAATGTTTGAAATCTGATGGAAAAATAGTCATCTCACCTATGGCAATAATCTTGGTTTTAATTCAAGGTCTGATTTTGGTCCCAATTTCTGTACTTTTGATTGTTCTTCTGATACATTGCATACATCATCTTTACTATTCACCATTGTTCAGCATGTTGTCCCTCGGTTTCAACTCTTCCTATTGTCACCTCATTAAATTCAATCCCTTCAAATTCAGCCTACCTAAGTTAAATTTCTACATAAGTTTACCAATATCATAACTTTACCAGTGTTTGCAGTGTAATTTTAGTTAACCAATATCATAAATTTCTACATAAATGTATGAGAGGTAAAAAGATAGCAATGAACCTAAAAAAAATAGTGTCAAAAAACTTAGAACTAACCTTTATGTGAGCTGAGGCCTTGTTAGTTGTTGTGAAGACCCCAGAAGATTCAACAATATACTCAGCCCCATAATTGCCCCAAGGGATCTCAACCAGGTCCCTAGGTAGAGAGTTAAACGTTAGACCTTAAGTAGAATCAATTACTTATGTTTCCTGAGATGGGTGATGGAGTTAATTTACAATCCATAGAGTTAAACGTTAGACCTTAAGTGGAACCCATAATAACTCCTAACTGTTATGGATATATATGCACACATATTTAATCAACATAGGTTTGAGGCATGAAGATTCATGGAAATCTTTATTGATTTCTCTAGTTAATTCCTAATATGCAAAGAGAATGCATCAATTAAATGACTTTTTATGTAAGCCATGGCCCAGGAAAGGGAGTCATATAGTTAGAGAGACATGAGCGATTGAATTCTTAAAGGAAAATTAGGGACAACAAAATTTGTTATTGCTCTTTCACAATCGAACTTATATACCATTCTTTTATAGAAAGAGTTAAAAGATGTTATTGTAACTATGCAGCACAATTAAAATGTGTCAATTAACAAGTCTTACATAAGGAACCATAAATATCCGTTATTGCCAATAGGCAATTGACACTTCTTCACTGAAGCATGATTTTTCATGTCAATAACTAGCATGCAAGTACTATAATTATGAATGATGTTAACTCACCAATTGAGATATGTCAACATAATACAAAATCTACGTGTGAGAGAGAAAAAACATACGCAGCACATGGAGGCACATGTGGATCACTGCAACAGCCAGGTTTCTCTTCTGTAAACCTGAAAATAAATTCAAAATGCATCATGTCTTAGCAAACTGATATTATACGAATAATCCAACAATACTCATCAAATAAATGTCTACTTTATACAAAAGGGAGACAGAGCGCAAGAGAGTGAGCTATAAAGCTTACTTGTGAACCTCTCGATCACCCCTCCACTTCGTCATTTGCCATATCAATCCGTTATTGGGCTCCAGACCTGGTTGAGAGATCTCTAGCCCATGTTTTTTAACCAACTCAATATACATGGTTATTCATATGGAGCAATTTAGAAAGAAAGTTGTGACTGTTAAACTTGACCAGAAATCATAACTGGAAAAATAGAACTTACTTCTCCCCGTTGAAGTGTTCCACGCCAAGATCTTCATCCCAAATAAAAATATACTCATAAGCTGCAACAACGTCAGGGATGAAAAAACCTTTTTGCATACCACCTGCCAATCATATGTGAAAATGAAAGCTTAAATTGAAGATTTCTCACATCAAAACCCTGACAATAAATCCAAGCAATTCAAGAATGGATGATCATGAAAACAAAACATATAAAAACAATGAGATGCTTTTTCTATACTTTGGTAGCTCTCAAATTAAAGGAGCTAAAAGGTTGGAATTCAGTACCATGCAGAAGATCTTAAAATCTCACCATTTTGTTTGTCTCCTTGCACTAACATGGATTGTGCTCTTTGACCACTCAAATTCATCCCATTCACTTGTCCGACCATCATATTGGAAAACCAAAAGTTGGAAATCCCCAGAAAACTATCAAAATTTATGTAACAAAAACCTCAGTATCTCTGAAGTAAAAATCAGTTAAGGTAGAAAAAAAGAATGAAATGGTCCATTCATATACACCTTTTTAACCATTCTATCAATATTTTGCCTCGATTCGGACCGGAATCCGTGATTGTCGATAAGTATCTTGGCTTTTGCTTCATCCTGCAAATTCTAGAGCATTTACTTGAGTCAATTCCTATAATCTAAAACGTTGATCCAACATGCACAATCAGTAAAGAGGTCAAACTTGAGGATTCTCTATTACTTCACACTTTTGGTAGAATGGAAATTTGATGCGCAAATTTTTTTTTCAGACTATGAAAAAAGAAGTTTACCGTCTTCATTGTTGGCCTTCTAGAAGATGAATGCAAGAGGCAGAGGCGTGCCGCACACATCATTATTTCCATTTCTTCCTTCTTGTAGTCTTCTCCCAAACTAAGATATCAAAAGTTTAAAAAAAAAAAAATCAATTAAAAGAGAATATTATACCTAACCAGTGCGTGCATGTCCAACTAAGTCAAGTCCATCAAGAACCATATCAAAAGTGGTGGCCTGAATTGGAAACAGAGACTCAATACGCTTAGACTTGAGTTTCTATCTCAATGGTTTCGATATTCGAAACCGAGAAATAGCATTCGGATTCTCACTCTTCTCCTCTTCTTCCACCTCAGCATCTACTTTCGCTTTCTTTTGCTTCTTCTTATATATCCGATTTCAAATTCACAGGCTCACCTAATTCCGAGCTCGTTTCACTTCTCTCTTCGTCATCTTCTTCCATAACCTTTCACTTCTTGCTATCCTTCTTCTTAGACCTTTCGAGTCATCCGCCTTATTCTTTGAGTCCTTCTTTTTCTTCTTTTCCGCCGAAAAGTTAGTTTCGTCTAAACTTTGAAGAGCTATTTTCTTCATCATCTGCCTCTCTTCTTTCGTTCTGTTAACGTCGAAGGGTGCTAAAGAAGGCATATGGAGAGAGGTGTAGAGAGTTTCTTTTTGGGTAATGTAAATAGCATTACAAGATTAAAGTTCTCACTCAAACATAATTGAAATCAGATTCAATGTTACCATGTAAGAGAACTAAAGAATCAAAAATTGTACTTACGAGAGGTTAGGGACTGCCTCATATTCGATGAATGAAGGAAACCAAGGAGATCAATTGAACGATGAAGATGCGTGGAGAAGAGATGAAGTCGATTACTCAGTTCGAACAACAACGATTAAGATGAAGATCGTCGTCGAAGATGAAGATCGTGGGGAAAAGTGAATCAGTTACGATTGAAGGTGAACAACTCGATTAAGATGAAGGCGCGTCAGATCGAAGAGATGAAGCGCGTGGGGAGGAAAAGATGAAGTCAAGTTGCGTAGGAAAGGTTCGACGAACAACGAGGGCAAACATGCGTGGAGAAGAGATGAAATTTGGGTTGTGCGTTTGGGAAATTTGGGGAAAAAGCTAGGGCAAACATGCGTGGAGAAGAGATGAAATTGCAAAAAATACTTGCTTTATATAGGATAGGGTATTCTGTAAATAACTTAAAAAAGTAAGGGTTCTAATTAGTTATTTAATTTTGAAATATAATTCTATTATGGAAATAAGTCAATTTGCAACTAAAAATTTTAGTCAGTAAAGAATTAGTGTTAGTTGCCCATAATTGAGGTCTGTCGGGAACAAATAATTTTGGGGGGAATATGAATTTTTTAAGTTAAATTAGCAACTAAATCAAATTTAGTTGCTGTATATACTTTGGGGCCTTTGTAATTACTGTCCAAATATGGGATATTTTGGTAATTTCATTTTTCAACAACTAATCATAATAGTTACTAATAAATTCCTAATTATTCGCAACTAATTTAGCAACTAAATTAGTAGTTGCAAAAAATTGTTTTTTGTTAACCAAAAATTTAGATGCAAAAGCCATATTTTAGATGCAAATTATCAAATTTTGGAGGGAAAAATCACCCGAAAAAAATTGCAACTAAATTTATTAGTCACTAAAGCAACCGGTTCTGTGACTAATAAAATAGTCACAAAAAATTAACTTTAGATGCCAAATGTTGGAATATGTGGGCTCCAAAATTTTAATCCTCTTTGCTCAACTAATGTCAATTTAGTTGGTAAATGTAGCCTTTTTGCAACTAATTCTGGTTAGTTGCTAAAAAATTGGTTGCAAAATGTCAGTTTTCTTGTAGTGATTGGAGGTAATCTAAGATTACGGAGGTTATGTCATCTTATATTACTTGATTACTATGTTTTGGTTGTCAAGTAATATAAGATTTCGGTAATCTTGCATTACCAATAAGGGGCGTTTGGTTAGAGATAAGAGTAATGCTACATTTACACCACCTATTACATCATTTTCATTACACCATCACCAATTTTATTAATAATTATTTTATTATAATATTAAAAATTAAAAATAATTAAAAATTTATGTGGATGTGGGATATGCCACATCATGGTGTAATAAAAATGGCGTAATAGGTGGTGTAAATGTAGCATTACTCTAGAGATAATATGAGATTAATAAGGTTATGTCATCTTATATTTGATTATCATGTTTGGTTGTCAAGTAATATAAGATTTCGGTAATCTTGCATTACCATAGTTATTACTGTTGATAATATTAGAGGTAATCTGATTACCTCCATTTTCTTAAGTATTGAAAGATTACCTTGGTAATCTTATTTTTGTTACAATTCCATCCCTTATTAATAAAAATTTTGGACAATAATGCTCCTTAGTTTAAAATCAATTTACATTAATATACCATTTCAATTTTATGTTTGTTTAATTAAGTTTTTGGACATTAATGCCCTTATATTTAAAACAAATTACAGATCACCACCATCACCCAGCCACCACCACCGACAGCGGGCCAACCACCAAGCACCATCGCCGAAGTCCCTAAAAATGACCGAGAGTCACTACGACGCTTCGATGTGGTGGTTGTTTCTGGCTATATTGATGGCCGAAAATGGCCATATCTGGCTACTAACGGCCAAATTTATTCTGGCCGATAATGGCTAAGGATCTGGCCGTTAATATGACCGTTTTTAGCCATCAATATGGCTAGAAACGGCCATATCAGAGCCTTGAGATCATGGTGAGCTACTCATGGCAACTTCCGACGATGGTTTGCAGTGGCAGCAGGGGGTGGGGGTGATTTTGTTATAAATTAAAGTTTTACATAAGCGAGAGTGTTTTAACTAAATCTAAAATATTGGGGTTTAAAAGAAATTATTCAAAAACTAATAATAAAAATTAATATTATATTAATATTTAAAAAGAGGGCAATTTAGTAATTTAAATAATATACCCACCAATTTATTCCTTCTAAAGAAACATATTAATATAACATACCCACCAACGAATCAAACACATTTTCCTAAAGATTCCTAGTAATCTTCAAGGTAATATAAAATTCTAATAATCTAACATTCCTAATAATCTAACATTCTCTGAACCAAACACACTTATAGTTGTTACTGTTAGTAATATTAGAGGTAATCTAATTACTTTCATTTTCTGAGGTATTGTAAGATTACTAAGGATAATCTTATTTTTGTTACAATTTTATCCCTTATTAATAAAAATTTCGGACAATAATGCCCCTGTTTTAAAATCAATTTACATTAATATACCATTTTAATTTTACCCTTGTTTAATTCAGTTTTTGGAAAATAATACCCTTATATTTAAAACAAATTACAGACGACCACCGCTACCCAGTCACCACCGCTGAGAGCAGGCCAACCACCACGAACCGCCGTCGGAAAAGTCACCGGAGTCCCTAAAAATGATCGAGAATCTCTGGGAGGTTTCATACGATTGTTTTAGCCATATTGATAGCCGAAAACAGCCATATCAGGCCAGATCTCACCTGATTTGGCTATTTTCGGCCATCAATATGGTTAGAAACGACTATATCAGAGCCTCGTGGTCACGGTGAGCTACTCACGGCGACTTCCAGTGATGGTTTGCTGTGGCGGCAGGGGTGGGGTAGGGGTGATTTTGTCATAAATTAAAGTTTTATACAAGCTTGGGTATTTTAGCTAAATCTGAAATATTGGGGGTTAAAACATTATTCAAAAAATTAATAATAAAAATAATATTATATTAATATTTAAAAAAAAGGAGAATTTAGTAATTTAAATAACATACCTACCAATTTATTCCCCTTAATCAAATATATTAATCAACATACCCACCAGCTAACTAAACACATTTTTTTAAAAATTCTCAATAATCTTCAAGGTTATATAAGATTAATGTAATCTAACATTCCTAGTAATTTAATATTTCCTAAACCAAGCGCACTCTTCGGGTTTTTGTGGTTATTTTAACAGAATAAGAGTAAAATGAGTTATTACAAACGCACTCTTCGGGTTTTTGTGGTTATTTTACAGAATAAGAGTAAAATGAGTTATTACAAACGCCTAATTAGAAGAGTAAAAATAGAGGAAAATTATTATTTCAAAAAGGGAAAAATATTGTTATTCTGTGGAGTCAATTTTCTTCACTCTTTTAGTTATTCCACCATGAATATAAGGCAACCTTTCTGTCCATCCAGGCTGAAATCTGGGCTTTGAAGATTCTAAATTCACTTGCATTGATTGGTTTCCACCCACACCTCTCTTGGTCCAATGGGCATGCTAACCAATGTACATAATTTGATGCCAACACAACGTAGATAGAGATAAAATAGGGATAATTTTTATAACAATAATTTATATGAGAGGAACATTACACTTAATTAATGAATGATACCTCTTATTAGAGTGTAGAACCCTAGACTATTGACTTCAACTTCAATATGGTCCTCCATGGAGATAATAATCTACCTAGAAATAGTATATCTATAAATATTTTGGGAGTTTTTGTTGACAAAAAGAAATAATAATTGGAGTTTTAAAAATCTAATTTTGAGATTTTTTATTATTTTGGACGTATTTCTACACAAAAACGATAATTAATCGCTAATTAAAAAACCTTTGTTGAATGTGAATAATTATTTTATCTTTGTGTTTGAAAAATATATAGCACTACCAAAATAACCAAATGTGAATTCACGATGGCATTTACTTCACGAACTATTTTAATTCTTTAGAACAGAAAATAGGAAGAAAAAAAAAGATGTTTTTTTTATATTTTCATTCTCTATATTATTCTAACATTTCATATTTATCATAAGAAAATGATAATAAATACATTTTTACTGATTATATTCGGTTAATGTTTTCTTTTAAATTAATTTTTAAAATACAAATTCAAACTTTCCGTTCTTATTTAACCCAAAAAAAAAAAAAAAAAAAAAAACAATAAGTTTAGAACTTACCCACATCATCACTCAACTGAGTCGAAGAAATTAAATTAAATTATCACTCTCACCATGAACACATTGGTATAAATTTATCAAAAACTAAATCAATTTTTATACTTAATGAATTGGAAGCTCTGTTGCCACCTTTACCGACTCCCAAGAAAAACCAAACGAAGTTAGAAATTATCAATAATTCTTCTATAAATGAAAATTAAAGAAGTAAAATGAAAGAAAAAACTTGTAGTTTCAGAGTGTGAAATTGAAAGAAAAGAAAGATAAAACTTGA
>CM047901.1:7093295-7196573 GCA_026229545.1 Pistacia atlantica
ATATTGTATGAAATCAAATGCACTAGTCCGTAATTATGTTTTATGTTCCTTTGGTGGAGAATTTGCCTCCTAGAGACTTAATTGATTGTCTTATTCCCATTAACTCACACCCTCTTTTAATTTTCAGGCTATAATTTTTTTTTTTAAAAAAAAAAGAAGTATTAGAAATATTTATCATGGTAAAACTATTTTATTGAAATTTTGTGTTAAAAAGCAATTGATTATTGTAGGCCATGTGAGCCTAGTTAATTTTTATGGGGGTTAGAGTTGATTTTGGTCAATTCTCTGACTAACACCGTTTAGTAAAAGGTTAGTGGTTTATACGTCTGAGCTATGAGAGAGAGGACTATGCTTAGTATAAGGTTAGTGGTTTATGCAAATGAGATGGTAACCCACCTATGTTCTTAATGAACTTCATACTCCCATTGCTGGTGGTGTGTAAGCTACAGTACACACTCGATGGAGGTTCAACTATGTGAGTGTGGAATTAGGTCGGTGCCAATGAGAGCCTAGGCAATCAACTCTAAAGCACTCATGAAATTCAAAGTCACATGGCCACTAAAATGTCCAATCGCAAGACGGCTAATATAGAACATTTAGTGTGGATTTCTAATCCTCTTATTCAGACTAAAGGAACATTAGTTCATAGAAATCAAATGAGATAAGTTCTTATGATTGATTTTATTACACCCCATAATGGCCAACAACCATATTTTTTAGTGTAAATAAAGGGTAAAGCTTATATTGTAGAGACTTAGATTTTTATATAAAAGTATAACTCCTATGAAAATCATATTTTATTCATGAACTAGATAAACTTTGTTCTATGGAGGTTCTACGGTTCCATATTTGGGAGTGCGCCTATATGGAACTAACAAGTCATTGTATCCTAGAGGTTAGATCGTGGTTGTATTTGAGCCTATTTTGCACTACAACATTGTCTTGACTTTATTTGATTTAGCATGTCTTGACTTTATTTGATGTGGAATTGATGGTATCAAATTCAAGACTCCCTACTTCTCTCCAAATTTTCCAACAGCAACGTGGATTAAAATAGCACTTAGAATTAGTAGCTTACTTTTATGTGTATAATATATTGTTGGATTTTAGTTAGTGTTAACCGATTTCTGAGGTAGCATTGAATAACAATTTCCCTCTTTAGGTGTCTAAATTAAAATTCACCTTCGTCATCAATATTCCATTAGGGGGCGTTTTGTTCACTACAAGAAAACTGGCATTCTGCGTCTAGCAAAATTAGAAGCGAAAGTCAAATTTAGACGCTAAAAGACGCTAAGCCATTTTTAGCATCTAAATTTGGTTGTCGCCCCCTTAGTTGCAGTAGGTTGGTCGCAGATTCATAGCGCGTCTATATTGTGGTTTAGACGCAAAAAGTTTTTTTTTTTTTGCGACTAGCAAAATAGTCGGTAAATGCTGGTCAAATTAGTCCCCCAACTTAGACGCTAAAAGTTCAAGGGTAATTTGGTAAAATTGTATAACGACTAATCAATTAGTTGCAAAATGTTAGTTTTAGTGTCTAATAATTTGTCGCGAATCCCACACAAATTAGACACCAAAGGTGTAAGGGTAATTTCGTAAAAGGCTTTCGTAACTATTTTGTTAGTCGACGAATATATCTATTAGTGACCAAAATTTAGTGGCTAATTGTAACTCTTTTAAACGCTGAATGTAGAATCCAAACGGTTTTCGCGACTATTTTATTAGTGACCAAATGTATCTTTTGGTGACCAAAATTTAGTAATTAATTATAATAATGCTGAATGTGGAATCTAATAGGCTTTCGCGACTATTTTATTAGTGGCTGTGATGTTTTGGTAAAAGTTTAGTAAAAACCTAAAACAGAGAAGAAGACGAGAGAGAGAGCTGAATAGTATGCTTTCTTTTTACTGATGCTTTTTTCAGTTAATACAAAATAAGCTACTGTGCACCTTTATATTGTTTACATGAAAGTGCAATATTGTTACATTGTAACTGAAAGTAAAACAGAATTGTAACTAATATTTAACAACTAACAGTATTCCAAATGACACTTTTACCCTTTTACTAACATCTTCCCTCAAACTAAACTTGGGAGAATCAATGTTGCTTCTTTACTAACATCTTCCCTTAAACTGAGCCTGGGAATCTTGAATCAGTTCTGCCCAAAAGTTCAGCTTCAGTAGTCAAATAGAAAGCCACTTCCAGCGGAACTTCATGAACTTCAACCAATTTAGCCATTTCCAGGCAGCAACTTCATGAACTTCAACCAATTTTCCAACTTCAACTTTCACTAGCACAAAAACACCTTACAGGCAGCAACTTCATGAACTTCAATCAGTTTTCCAACGTCAACTTTTACTAGCACAAAAACACCTTACAGGCAGCAACTACATAAACTTCAACCAATTTTCAACTTCAAAACTTTAACTTCAACTATACAACTTTCAACTACAGAAACTTCAACCAGTCACATCTCAATTTCAACTTCAGCCATACAATCTTAGCAGCAACTACATAAACTTCAATCAGTCACATCTCAACTTCAACTATAGCCATACAACTTAAGATTGACAACATATTAGAGACTCATCAGATCTCAATCAAAAAACTTCAACCATAAAACTTTAACTTCAACTATACAACTTTCAACTATAAAATTTCAACCAAAAAGTTTCAACTTCAGCCATACAACTTCAAAAAAACCTTCAACCGTAGAACTTCAACTTCAACCATACAATTTCAAATTTTCAACAGATCAGAATCTCATCAGATCATATCCACCAGAAAATTCATAAAAACAACTTCAACTATTCAACTTCAGATTGACAATCAGAACAGAAACACATCAGATCTCAGCCATAAAAAAAAGGCAAAATTCAAGCAATATACTCGTCGACATCAAAGAGATCCAACCTTCTTAGGATGACAAATTCAAGTAGACAATTTATCCAGCCTTCTACAGACATCAACCTTCATTCTTTTCTCTGGTTGTTTGTTTTCAATACTTCTCAATAGGTTCAGAGTTACTGCAATCATAAACATCAACAACAGTCAGCTGCTGCAGTAGTAATTTTATCTGCCATTTGATCATTGTTGGCAGATTTAGTATCTGTATTGCCAGAATAACCAACTACTGTCAATTTGTCCCGAAGAGCCTCAAATTTGGTAGTTGATAATGCTTTGGTGAAAATGTCAGCCTTTTGATAGTCAGTGGGTACATATTGAACTTTGATATGGTTGGCAGCAACTTGCTCTCGAACATAGTGAGCATCCAATTCTATATGTTTAGTTCTTGCATGAAAAACTGGATTAGAGGCTAAGGATCCAGCACTCTGATTATCACACCAAATGATGGGTGTAGTGTGAAGAATCGGTCCCATTTCGAAAAAGACTTACGAACCAAGCTATTTCTGTGGCCCCTTGTGCAAGAGCACGATATTCAACTTCAGTGGAGGATAGAGCTACTACTCTTTGTTTTCTTGAACTCCACTGCAGCAGATTTGGACCAAGGAATAAGTAGCAACCACTTGTAGATCTCCTATCTTGGACACAACCTGCCCAGTCAGCATCGGTAAAGCAGTCCAGGTGAAATCTGTCAATTTTTTGAAATATAACACCAAAGTCCATAGTTCCTTTGATGTATCTAAGGAGTCTCTTGCAGGCCTGCCAGTGAAGCTGAGTAGGGGCCTTAAGAAACTGACTTAGCTTATTTACTGAATAAGCAATGTCAGGTCTGGATAATGTCAGATATTGCGGGGCCCCAATTGTACTTCTATACAAACCTGGGTTGTCAAAACATTCACTGTCTTCAAGAGTGAGTTTGTTGCCTGCTGCCATAGGAGTTGAACATTGGTTACAGTCCAGCATCCCTGTTTTGACTAGGAGATCTTGAGCATATTTAGCTTGACTCATGTGAATGCTGGAGGCTGTTCTATGTACTTCAAAACCTAGAAAGTACTTAAGAGACCCTAGAGTTTTCAATGCAAACTCAACTTTCAGTTTTTGAACCATGTTTTCAACCAACTCAGGATCACTTCCTGTTATTAGTATGTCATCCACATAAACAACAGCATACAATGTCGACCATTCTTCTATAAACAAACAGACTTGAGTCGCTATGGAAGACACAAATCCCCATTTAAGAAAAGCGTTTTAGTTTTTCAAACCAGGCTCTAGGGGCCTGTTTTAACCCATATAAAGCCTTAACTAGTTTGCAAACATGCAAGGGTTTTTGAGGATCAACAAATCCTGTAGGTTGAGTCATGTAGACTGTCTCACTTAATTCACCATTTAAAAAGGCATTATTAATATCCAACTGCTGAATATCCCAATCATATGTGATAGCAAGACTTAATACAACACGAATGGTAGCTAATTTAATAACAGGACTGAAAGTTTCAAGATAGTCAATTCCAGGGGTTTGTTGGAAACCTTTTGCAACTAACCTTGCCTTAAACCGTTGAATGGATCCATCTGAATTATGTTTCACCCGAAAAACCCACTTACAGCCTACTATATTCATGTTAGGTTTAGTAGGGACAAGTTCCCAAGTATTGTTGGATTGTAAGGCATCAAACTCACTTTGCATGGCAGCTTTCCAGGAAGGATGATTGAGAGCTTCATAGACACTAGTAGGTTCAGTTGAATCAGGAGAGGAAGAGGAGACTATGGAGGAGGCTATCATGGAACAATGAATTTTGGCCTTGGACCTAGTTAGCATAGGATGAATGTTGCAAGAGTGGGAGTTAAAAGGTAGTTCTACTGTGAGATTTATACCTTTCAATGTATCAGTTTGGTGAGATGGATGAAAGGGCTGTGAGGACTGAGGGTCACAAGGCAGATCAACTATCAAATGAATATTTTTAGAAGAGGTATCTAAGGAGGGTGAGCTGTTTGGAGATTGATCAGATTGTGAGGTAGACTTTGTAGGGCTTGGATTAGAAATAGAAGGCTGAGTGTTTGTAGGTGGACTGTGATTCTATTAGAACAGGGTAGGGAGTGAGTAGACTGTGTAACAATAGGAGAGGACAGAGGAGGTACAGACTTGGTGTTTTCTGATAAAGGGCAGGAAGTGGACTCTGCTGAATTTTGCTGATCACATGTAGGTAAGACAGTGGGTATAAGAAAAGAATTAGAAACAATAGTAACAGGACCTGGTGGTGATGACAAAGAAGAATTATTTGGTGATAAAGAAGAGATATTGTGATTAAAAGGAAATGTAGACTCATCAAATTTAGCACTAGAGCAGATATAAATCTTTCCATTTGAATCCATACACTTGTATCCCTTGTGATGCATACTAAAACCAATAAAGGTGCATTGAGTTGTATGAAATGCAAATTTATGAGAGTTATAGGGTCGAATGAATGGGTAGACTGCACAACCAAACACTTTAATACCAGAATAATCTGGAGTTTGTCTAAACAGAACCTGAAAGGGGAAGAATTGGATAGGACAAGGGTAGGTAACCTGTTTGTGAGATAAGTTGCTGTTTGAAAAGCATGCCACCAGTACTTTAAAGGCATGCTAGCTTGAGCTAATAAGGTTAACCCTTGCTCAACTATTTGCCTATGTTTTCGCTCAACCCTTCCATTTTGTTGATGTGTATATGGACAAGGATGTCTAACAACAATACCGTGAGTGGCAAAATAGGATGTTAGACTTCTAAACTCACCCCCCCAATCTGTTTGGACACTCTTTAGGGGCTTATTAAACTGTCTCTCTACAAGCTTATGAAACTGCTGAAAAATCAAGCTTGTTTCAGATTTAGCTTTTAAGGGGAATATCCAGGTGAACCTGCTATAATCATATAAAAACTGGATATAATATTTAAAACCTTCAGGAGATGAGATAGGTGCTGGTCCCCAAAGGTCTGAATGAACTAATTCTAAAGGTTGAGAAGCTCTAGAAGCTGATCTAGGAAATGTAGACTGATGTAGTTTTCCAAATTGACAGGCTGTGCAGAATTCTAAAGAGCCTTGAACTGAGTTATTAGGGTTTAAAGAACTTAGGACTTTGTTAAGAACAGTAGCATTAGGGTGCCCTAATCGTTTATGCCACAACATGCAACTTGTTTTTTCTACTGGAAATGATTGAAAAATGTTATCTTTATTAGTAATAGCAGCATCATTACAAGCAGATACAAGATTGGACTGACTGAATATATCTGAACCAGCATTAACAGATACTTGAACTAACAACATTATTTTTAACAGAAACTGAACTATTATTAACAAAATCTATATCAGTAGCAGCAGTGTTTTGACACGATTGTGAGTCAACATGTAAGGAAGATTGCTCAAGATGCAATGGACTTGAAGTCTTGGCAAGTGTGTTGAAAGCTGAAGTGGAAGAGATAGACTGACCAGAAGACAGATTTGAGTTTGAAGAGGATATACTGGTTGACGTTTGAAGTTGGTATAGGCCAGCTTTAAGCTTTCCTTGAAGAAGAATAGCTTTGGAGTGCTTGTCCTTTACCACACAGTGATCAGCAAAGAATTCAACAATGACATTATTATCTTTTGTGAATTTTGAGATACTTAATAAGTTTTTGGTAATAGAAGGTACACATAACACATTTTTCAAATGAAGAGATCTAGATGGACATGAAAAGGAAGTAAAACCAGTGTAAGAGATAGGGAGAAGCTCACCATTTCCAACCTGAAGCTGCTCATTGCCAGTGTAGTTTGAATTCAGTGTGAGTTGAGAAATATCAGAGGTTACATGGTCTGTTGCTCCAGAATCCATGTACCATGAAACATCTTGAACTGTGGCTGGAGTGGCAGTGTAATGTGCAGCTGGATTAGGACCAAGAGAGGTATGTGTTTGAGACAGAAGTGCTTGATTCTGAGGATTATTCATAGGTGGTTGAGATTGCGTTGAGACTGACTGAGAATTGTTTGTAAACCCAATGGAATCAGCCTTCGAACTGTTGATGAAGTCAAGTTGAGAATGCATAGGTTGATGTGAACTAGAGGAGTCATAGGGATTATTGGAAGTGTAGAATGATGGTTGAAAACTTTCTGGTGTTCTGATATAGTGCTGATGAGAGAACTAATTTCTGCCTGATGCATTATTAGCTCCAGTGAAATTAGCATCAAATCTGTGGTAGTAGTTTAATGCTAAGTGACCATTTTTTCCACAAACCTGACAAACCAACCTGTTTCTTCCAAATCCCCTGCCTCTACCTCGGCCACCCCCAAATTGTGGAGAATAGGATGGGTTAAAAGTGAATGGGTTGACAGGGTGATTAGGATTAGGAATGGATTGTAAAGGAATGTATGGATGAGGTGTGAACCCATGATGAAAGGTTGGATTAGAAACTTGAGACTGTCCAAAACCAGATCCAAATCCAGATTGTTCAGCACTGAACTTAGAGTGTAGATCATTTTGAAGTTTCTTATCTGTTTCTTTTGAAGAGACATTTGCAAGATGTACTGACCCCCCACTAAACTTAGTGTTGATGACAGAATTCAGAGCCAGATTTGCTTTTTCTAACCTAAGTTCATATTTCTGGAGAATGATTTGTGCTTCCTGAATTGTTAGAGGATCTAAACGGGACTCTAATCTGGTGGTTATATTCACTATAGCTGGATCATATTCAGACGGTAATCCATCAAGTATATAATTCAAAAGTTCCTCATCAGTCACAATAATTCCACTACCAGACAACACCTCAAGAAATCCTTTTATTTTGACAAAATACTCATGCATATTTATGTCTTTCTTAGTATTTTGCAAAGAAATTCTTAATATGCGAGTTTTGGTTCTAGACTCAAGAAGAAACTCTTTTTCTAGGGTTATCCACATATCAGCCGAAAACTGACACTTTGAGACTACATTAAACATGGATTCAGAAATTGAGCTAAGAAGCCAGCTTACAAGTAGTTTGTCGGTTTTCTTCCACTGATTGTACTCTGGATTGGTTCTTTTCTCTACAGTTCCTTCCGAGTTTTCAGTTTGAATCTTGACAAATGGAGCTGGGCATGATACTAGTCCAGTAAGATGTTCTTCTAAATCGTGAGATCCAACTGCGAATAGAATCTGTGACTTCCAAAATCTGTAGTTATCTCTCGTTAGTTTAGGAGAAATAACAGGAAGAGTTGAATAGACCATTGATGATGAATTCATACAATCGACTGATCCAGTGGGTACTTTGTGAGCTGAATTAACTGAATTGGAGGAGAAGTGTGTTAGATCAACCATTTTTGACGCTAGTCAATGGCTCTGATACCATGTGATGTTTTGGGAAAAGTTTAGTAAAAACCTAAAAACAGAGAAGAAGACGAGAGAGAGAGCTGAATAGTATGCTTTCTTTTTACTGATGCTTTTTCAGTTAATACAAAATAAGCTATTGTGCACCTTTATATTGTTTACATGAAAGGTGCAATATTGTTACATTGTAACTGAAAGTAAAACAGAATTGTAACTAATATTTAACAACTAACAGTATTCCAAATGACACTTTTACCCTTTTACTAACAGTGGCCGAATGTATCTTTTGGTGACCAAAATTTAGTATCTAATTATAGTCATTTTAGACGTTGAATGTGGAATCAAATTATGATAAATCACTGTTTGCTATTACAAAATTAGTTGCAGAATGTGTTTTTTTGGAGAAAATAATTAGTGGCAAAAGCATTTTGTATTGACTTAGTTTATACATTCAACATCAACAAAATAATCCATCACAATATAAAAATCTAAACACTAACATCAAATATCATATTTTCATATATATATATATATATATATATAGTCCATACAACTGTTTATCTTATTTTTTTGTTGTTGGACTATGCACCTTAACTCTGCTTCTGCTCTTTCAAGTAAGATGAGATGCTCCTTCAAGCATTATTGCACGAATGTATCATTTTTTCCTACCATCAATTCAATGCATCATCAATAAGTCAAGCAAGAAACTAAATTATTACAAATAAATTATAATTATTCTGGGCTATACAATATGTGACAAAAACTTATGAAATGGCAATAGAAAAGAAAGACTACCCCTCAAAGTTCACAGAACGTACTGCAGCACCAAACCAAAATCAAATTGATGGAGTAGAAAAGCAAATATCTCACAGATTAACAATCTAAATTTCAATTCCCTAGTTTAAAATTTTAAACTAAGTTAAATTTCTTCTTTCATTCAGCCAAATGTGTTTTTGTAGAATACAACCTTATTCATAAAGGCTATAAATGTTTGAAATCTGATGTCTACTTTATACAAAAGGGAGACAGAGCGCAAGAAAGTGAGCTATAAAGCTTACTTGTGAACCTCTCGATCACCCCTCCACTTCGTCATTTGCCATGTCAATCCGTTATTGGGCTCTAGATCTGGTTGAGAGATCTCTAGCCCATGTTTTTTAACCAACTCAATATACATGGTTATTCATATGGAGCAATTTAGAAAGAAAGTTGTAACTGTTAAACTTGACCAGAAATCATAACTGGAAAAATAGAACTTACTTCTCCCCGTTGAAGTGTTCCACGCCAAGATCTTCATCCCAAATAAAAATATACTCATAAGCTGCAACAACGTAAGGATGCAAAAACCTTTTTGCATACCACCTGCCAATCATATGTGAAAATGAAAGCTTAAATTGAAGATTTCTCGCATCAAAACCCTCACAATAAATCCAAGCAATTCAAGAATGGATGATCATGAAAACAAAACATATAAAAACAATGAGATTCTTATTCTATACTTTGGTAGCTCTCAAATTAAAGGAGCTAAAAGGTTGGACTTCAGTACTATGCAGAAGATCTTAAAATCTCACCATTTTGTTTGTCTCCTTGCACTAACATGGATTGCGCTCTTTGACCACTCAAATTCATCCCATTCACTTGTCCGACCATCATAGTGGAAAAACAAAAGTTGGAAATCCTCAGAAAACTATCAAAATTTATGTAACAAAAACCTCAGTATCTCTGAAGTAAAAATCAGTTAAGGTAGAAAAAAAGAATGAAATGGTCCATTCATATACACCTTTTTAACCATTCTATCAATATTTTTCCTCTGATTCAGACCAACTATGATTGTCAGCAAGTACTTCGGCTTTTGCTTCAGATCCTACAAATTTTAGAGCATTTACTCGAGTCAATTCCGATAATCTAAAACGTTGAGCCAACATGCACAATCAGTAAAGAGGTCAAACTTGAGGATTCTCTATTACTTAAATTATCAATAATTCTTCTATAAATGAAAATTAAAGAAGTAAAATGAAAGAAAAAACTTGTAGTTTCAGAGAGTTATAAAAGTTTCATTAATCTCAATCATAATCTGCAAAACAAGGAGACAAGTTCTTCAGCTTCTTCTCATCTCTAATGGCATCGGTTTCGTGCTCATATAAATACTTACAATTGATCAATATCTCTTCTTCGCCGGCCGAAAAATCTCTTCCTCTTTCCCAAATATCTCCTCTATCGTCGCCCATATAACCTTATTTTGATCACGTAACTTCCTCTTCTTCTTCTTTGTCTTCTCGCTCTCGCTGCTGTTGTTCTCTTCACCGCTCAGCTGCATTAGCCGTTCAGCTGCCTCCCCCATGGCTGAGTCCGGTTAGAACTTCTAGGGATTCGCCACTAATGAAAAGCCCCCGCATACAATTAAAGTTCTCTCTTTTTCTTCCTCAGTCTTCTCTCTTTCTCTTTATGTAGTTTCCTTTGGCTTAGAGCGCGTGTTGAGTACGTGTTGTATGCGTTTTTGAAGAAGAAGCTGCTATGTTGCTGCCATGAAGATGGCGAGAAGATGTTTTATTAATATTTTTATATATCAGCTGACTGATTCTATATATCCGGTTCTACATTATTATCCAACTTAAATTGAGATCAGTCCGTTAGATTTTGATTGGCCTAATCTTGGCCCTCAATCAAGCAAAGACGAGATAGCTTGATTGGGATGAGTAATGCATTGTTGTGAAGACTTCGTAGGTCCCATTTTGAATCATATTTGATCTTGATACATAGAATTAGGACCCAGCAATTTAAAATGAAGTAGGTTGAGCCGTTGGATACATGGGTTGTTATTTGATGGGATGAGTGAGATTGATTATCATCATGATATTATTTTCTCTAAGCAAGACCTTATATACCTAATTTCTCGACACCTTCAATCATATGAAACATGCGTGGGTAATTAAATAGAGATTAAAAGTTATTTAAACCGTCACTTTAATTATTATCCAATGATATAATTTTTTAGAAATAACTTTTACATTTATTCCATAAATATTGTTTGTGTTTTCAACAATTTTTTTCTTGCCTAACGTTATACAGTAAAACATCTCTATAGTCATAATGGTGGGATCAACTAATCTTATTACTCTGAGGAGGTTATAACTTAATAGAGGTGTAGTTACAAAAATTATTGTTTTGATTTCTTATTTTATAATTTATGTTTTAGTAGTATAGTATTAGGATTTCAATTTATATTTTAGTAGTATTATAATTTCAATTCAGCACTTCAATTGCCTACTTTTGAAATGGATAGAAGATCGTGTCTTGAAACTAACAAAAATAAGTGTCATTGATGAAACTATAAATGTAGTTGATGCATGGTCAATTGATGTGAAGCCACAGACAATTGCCAATTGTTTTAAGCATTGCAAAATTAGGAACCTCAATGTCGATGAATTACAAGTTATAAATGAAGTGGACGAGAAGAATAAAAGAGTCATTGTAAAATTGAGTGATTAGATTTGACAGCTTCACTATACTAATCGAATGGATATTAATGTTTTCCCCGATCATCCAAATGAGCAACAAATCGTGTATACTTTAATCGAAGAAGAAGATAAAGGAAGTAATCCCTAAACGTGCTTGAGAAGGTAAAAATATTTTGGCTTCAACAAAAAGGTGTCCATGTTAGTGAGTTATTATACACTCACAAAATAAAAGATGTAATAATAACTCTAAAGTATAAATCATTGTCTCAAACAACTTTAAATAAGTATTTTATTTTATTTTATTTTAAACTTTAATGTAACAAACATATATTTTTTTGGTAATATATAAATAACTATTACTATGTGGAGGCAACTTTCCTTAAGATGAGAATTAGAAAAATTATAACTTATTATAATATGAAGTTTATTCTTATTTATAACTATCTTAAATTAGGATTATAATTTTTTTATGACTATGTAGAGTTTATTCCTATATAGAGTATCGTTATAGAGAGATTTTACTGTATTACTAAATTATGAATTGAAATCTTAATACTGTATTACTAAAACATAACTTATAAAATAAGAAATCAAAACAATAATTTTTGTAACTACACCTCTATTAAATTATAACCTTTTTATAGTAATAAAATTAGTTGATCCCACTATTATGACTATAGAGAGATCTTACTATATATAGAAATTATTTTATCCAAATTAATATAATATTACCCTTTTATTGTTGCATTATTCTTCCACTTTCAGAAAACCTTTGGAATTCTTATTTACTAAGTTATCTTTTGATACATAAAATTATTATTTTTCTCAACTCTTGTTTAACTTCTTTATTAAATTAATTATTTTAAATGGGTTATGTCATTCACACTCAAGACTAGACTCAACCTTAATTTAAAATAAGATTTTCTCAGTCAACAAATAATTCCATACATTTGTATTGTCTTATTTATATAAAGGAAGTAAAAATGTAGTAGAAAATAAAGACTTAAAAAGAGTCATCTCGTCAACTGAATTATTTGGTTTTGTAAATGAATAAAGATAGACTGATAAACGTTTCTCACAAATGTGATGTGGCAACTCGTAATTGGTTAGCTCACATTTAGTCAAGTGAGACCCATTGCGAGCTGACCAATTACAGACAACACGTCACGTTTATGAGAGAAAGTTAATGAAAAATATTTGTCAGTGTAGTAATACCCTTTGTAAATTACACTAGAAATTTCTCACCTATCATTAGAACCCATTCTTCCTTTTACAAGCACCTTTCAAATAAGCTTCTTACCATCTTCCCATATACATATCTTCTTAAACTGTGGAACTTGTCAATTGATATTAATTAAAGATTAATGAATGTTTATTTTCTTCTATTGAACACGGCATATTTTATTTTTATCTTTTAACATTAGTTGAGACGTTTAAATAATATGAACATTTGCGTGCACAAGTTTTTGTCTATAGTTTTAAAGTTAAGCCATTGTTCTTTTGGGATTTTATTTTTCTTTAATTTCTTTTTAGAAAAAAGACTAGGGTTTGAGGAAATAAAGAAGAGAATGAAGAATAAAGAGAGGAATGAATGTGTTGTGGAGATTATAGAAAGGAAATAATTTACATAAGAATAAAGACTATCGTTATATAATTAAATGTTATAAACAAACTTGAGGCTTATTCAATTGGAGATTCTCTTAAAGAATAAAAGTAGATTCTTAATGGCCCGTGACAGTGGGCCTGAGCCCACGCCAGGCCCTATCTTACATATTAGGGTAGTGTGAATATAATGGGCTAAACCAACAAGAATTAACCTAAACACAACCTAACATGGGTGAGAACATTTTTATTTAAAGTTATAACCTAAAATGGGAATTTTAATATTAAACATAAAAAATGGTTATTCAATTTTAGCTCAGCTCATACATAAACAACCCAAAAAACATGAACATTCAACAGTCAAATGTTGTAGAAATAACATAATGTAAATGAAGGAATTTGAGTCTTATTTTGAGATATGTATATATTGGCCTCTAATCTGTAATTATCGTTTTATTTATCTTTGTTTCCAACCTGTCAAGTGAAGGGGAAATGAAAATGCATTCTTCATAACAGACAGGTATGTATATATTGCCCTCTAATATGTAATTATCGTTTTATGTATCTTCGTTCCCATTGTAAGGAATCCTTTGAAGATTATAGGATTCGAAGGAGGATCCAGTTTGAAACTCGAGTTTACATTTCTAAAGACTATCCAATGAAGAATCCAATCTTAAACTCAGGTTTACAAAATCGATATTAAGGATTTCTGAATTATAAAACAAAAAAGTGAACCAAATTGAACCAATCACTAAACTTTAAAGCTCATATTAAACCACTTCAAAGAAACCATATTGAACCTAAAGAAAAACTGGATGAACAAAACAAATTTATACCCAAAAAATATATTGAATTTGCTTGTATGCCTTGAGCATTCAACATCTTGAAGCAATCTTCATACTCAAAACTCTTGAGGGTTTTTCATAACAAAGTGAATTATGAAGAAGACAATAAACTTGATAAAATTTGATGCATTTATACAGCTCCAAAAACAAAGAGAACTTACATGGCTAAGAGTGTCTAAACATTGAAACAATAAAAAGACGGAGGATATAAAATTTTCAGACACGTATACAACGCCCCCCATATTGACAAGGGAATAAATATAATTCAATGCTCTCTTAGAAATACAGAAAAAAAGAAGAAATAAAAATCAGAATACAAAAGGAGAAAAGAGAATGAACCCTAACACTCATAGAGGAATATAATAAAAGAATTAATGAAAAACCATGTACACAAATGACAATGTGTCAGTCTCCAGGGCCTTCTATCCACGACATCCCCCAAGCTTATAGCTTGCTTTCACAAAAAATTTTATCTTGTCTTCAACAAATCCCAACCAACCAACAAACGAAGCAACGTGCAAAACATTGCATCAGGTATTCGGAGTTGGAAGAGCTATCTCTTTGGCAAATCCACTGTTGTAAACCACCCCTAATCTTGCAAACCTAAACACCAATTCAAGATCAAACCAAACACAAACAGATCAAGCAATACACAACCAATTTTACCGTGGTTCGCTTGTTCAATATAGAACAAGTTACATCCACGTTGAACTCCAGAATATGGAGCTCGCTGCACTAGGATTAATCACTTCAAAGATTACAGTTATAGACGAATCTCCTTCACTGTCAACTACACATTCACACACTCATTCACTTCTCTCTATCCCGCAAATCCCAACAACCACTAGATCACTCTATACCCTTTAAGGAACACCCTGCCCTCAAACAAGACTCTAGAGAGATTCACACAGAGAAGAACCAGAATGAATATGAAACCCTAACCTAGGTAACAAATGAATTTACAGAGAAAAATAGAGAAACCCTAATACACGATCTGTCTGCCAAATGCGTGAATAGTTCCTTTTTATATTGTTGACTTCTGATTAGACTGGAGTCGTTGGATCATGTTTAATTGGATGGCTGAGATTAACTTGAGTTTAATGAATGAAACGATAGCGTTTTTGCTTAGCTCTAAACGACGTCGCAGACTTCACCATTTTAACAATCTCCACCTTGAAGTCTGTGGCTGTCTCTTCTGGTAGTATATTCTTTATGCAGCAAGCAGTTTCCATATTCCTTCACAGTTCAATTAGGTTATCCCACATGTAGTAAGTTCAAGCAGTGCTTGAACTTTGCAAGTGTTACAACCTTGGTTCCCATGTCTGCTGGGTTGTTTTCGGTTGGGATCTTCAACAGGTTCACTTCTCTTTTGGAAATCAGATCCCTCACAAAATGATACCTCACGTCAACATGTTTGGTTCTCTCATGGTACACTAGGTTCTTTCCCAGATGAATGGCACTCTGACTGTCTGAATAGACAGTCACAGTTCCATCCAACAGCTTGGCCTCTTTCAGGAATCCTTGAAGCCATATGGCTTCTTTGAATGCATCGGTTACAGCCATATATTCAGCTTCAGTAGTGGGCAGTGCTACTAGTGGCTGCAATTGGGACTTCCAACTGATGCAATTGCCTCCCAAAGTAAACTGGTATGCTGTGGTGGATTTACGGGAGTCTCTATCACCTGCAAAATAAGAATCTACATACCCAACCAGATCAAGTGAGGAGTTTCTTTTGCAGAAATTTAGACCAACATTTTCAGTACTTTTCATATACCTTAGAAGCCATTTCAAAGCATTCTAATGATCACATCCAGGATTTGACATGAATCTACTTAGAAGTGATATTGCATATGATAAATCAGGTCTTGTACTGATCATAGAATACATAACAGAACCGATAGCATTTGCATATGGTATTGATTCCATTTTTAATCTTTCAGGTTCTGTTTTAGGACTTTGGGCTTTACTGAGGATGAAGTGACTGGCTAGGGGCATTGTGGCACATTTAGAGTCACTCATTCCAAACTTTAACACAAGTTTTTGCAGATAAGGCATCTGGTGCAGTTTTAGACTGTAATTCTTCCTGTTTCTTTCTAATGCATACCTAAAATTTTCTTAGCACGGCCCAAATCCTTCATGTCAAATTCAACATGCAATTTTCCTTTCAACTCCTTAATTTGGACCTTAGATTTCCTAATTAATAGCATGTCATCAACGTATAATAACAAATATACAGGATTTGTATCCACATGTGCAAAATAGAAACAATGATCATGCTCACTTCTAGTAAATCCTATGCCTACTATAAAGGAGTCAAATCTCCTGTACCTCTGCCTAGGTAACTGTTTAAGTCCATACAGAGATTTATGCAGTAAACATACATGATTAGGGAACTGTTTATCCTTAAACCCCATGGGTTGACTCATATAAATCTGTTCTTCTAATTCCCCATGCAAAAATGCAGTTTTTACATCTAACTGCTCTAACTCTAAGTCATAATGGGCTACTATAGATAACATCAATCTTATAGTTTTGAATTTAACAACAGGTGAAAAAATCTCAGTAAAGTCTATACCTGCTCGCTGGGTGTAGCCTTTGGCTACTAACCTAGCCTTATACCTTGGTGGATCAGTTTTGTTTATGCCCTCCTTTAGCTTGTATAGCCACTTACAATCCACCAGTTTGACATCTTTGGGTTTAGGGACCAGAATCCAGGTTTTGTTCTGCCTTAGGGAGTCCATCTCCTCATTCATGGCAGTGAGCCAATTTTTTCTGTCTTTTGAGTTGATGGCCTATTCATAAAAGTCAGGTTCTGTCCTCTGAATCTCTACACCAGCCAGCAGGGCTGTGTAGATGAGGTGCATAACTGAACCTTGCTGGTGGTCTTATTTCCCTCATTGTTCTATCTCTAGCCGGTTGGTACTGAGCCAGATCACCTTGTTGGGCATTGTCAATGTTTTCCTCATTCTCATCTTCACCATCAAGTTCAGTATTAGTTGTAGTGTGCTCAATTTCATATTCTGGTTCATCAGTGTTGGTCTCAGGCTCTTGTTGCCTTGTTGACTCCACCTCAAACTGAGTATTGTCGGTTTGCTGTGGAGTCTCCACATGGTGGCTTGAGGTACCTGCATTGATGTTAGTAACCCTGCAAGGGAACACACATTCGTTAAAAACAACATCTCTACTGATGATAACCTTAACCCCTGGAGTTTCTCTCTCTCACAGCCTATATCCTTTGGTTCCTTCTTGGTACCCCAAAAACACACATCTTAGGGACCTTGATTCTAATTTTCCATCTCCTGTGTGTACATAGGTTGCACAGCCAAATACTCTTAGGTGGCTAAGTGAGGGTTTTCTTCCTGTCCATTTTTCTTTAGGGCATATAAAACCAGTTGCACTAGAGGGAGTTCTATTTACTAAATAGGCAGTTGTGGTTAAAGCCTCCCCCCAAAAAGACTTAGGTAGTCCAGCTGTGAAAAGGAGACACCTAACCTTCTCTAACAGTGTCTTGTTCATCCTCTCAGCAACTCCGTTTTGCTGGGGTGTTCTCCTAACTGTCCTATGTCTCATAATCCCCTGGTCTCTATAGTATGCATCAAACTCAACGTTACAAAATTCCAGACCATTGTCAATTCTAAGTGCTTTCACCTTTTTCTCTAGTTGGTTTTCTACTAAAGTCTTCCAACTCTTAAACTTACTTAGTGCCTCATCTTTAGTCCTAACAAGGTAAACCCACACTTTCCTACTGAAATCATCCACTATGGCTAAAAAATAACTATTCCCCCCATGTGTTTTGACTCTTTCAGGACCCCATAAGTCAGCATGAAGGTATTCTAAACAATTCACAGACAGGTGAGTTCCTTTTGGGAAGCTCAGCCTGTGCTGTTTGCCCATGACACAGGTTTCACAGAATCCTAAATCTGACACATTTTCATTACCAAAATAACCCTATTGTTTAAGGTAGCTCATACCATTTTGGCCTATATGGCCCATCCTTAGGTATCATTTCTCTGCAATTGAAATGTTAATAGATATAAAAGCAGAATTAACATTCAACTGATGATATTGACCACTCAATATGTATAGACCATGCCTTTTAACACCTTCAAATAGAATTTGATCATTCTTGTAAACAGTAATGCAACCATTTTCAGCTCTATAGCTACAGCCAGCTTCATCCAGTATGCCTAATGAGATCAGATTTCGCTTAAGCTCTGGTATATACCTAACTTTGGTTAACATTATAAGTTTGCCATTTTTAAGTCTAAGAGTGATGTTACCAATCCCTTGAACCCTACATGAGTTATTATTTCCCATAAACACCATTTCAGGTTCACCAGTTATAAGGTTTTGAAACCAGGTTTTATTAGGGCTCATATGAAAAGAACATCATGAGTCTAGCACCCATTCATTTGCAATTTCAGAACTGGACATAGTAAGGGCTTCGGTGATTTCAATGGTATTACTAGAGGATGCTAAGTTACTCTCTGTACTGTTCTGCTTTTGCTTCCTAATCCACTCATAACAATTCTTTTTGATGTGACCAGGTTTGTTACAATAGAAGCACTTTCTAGTCTCTGATTTAGACTTATTATTATTATAGGCTTTTCCTTTCTTCTTATTCTTTGGCCCTAAGTTTTGTTGGACAACCTTTCCAGTATCTTTACCAAAATAACCAGTTTCTTGTTTTCCTTTTACAAAGAGATTATTCCCATTTCTCTTTTGTATTTTCAACTCAAGTTCTCTAGATTTTAAGCCAGCCATTATTAGATCTACACTAGGGACTGTTCCAGTGTACTGCAATGCATTCTTTACTACTAAATATTCATCAAAAAGAGAATTTAACAGAATCATTGCAAGACTAGAATCTCCTAATTCCTAATCAGTTCCTTTTAGCACTAATGTCATTTTTAGAAATTCAACTAAATTTTCTTCTAATGACTTAGACCATTTTATAAGAAAACAGAGCACCTTTCAAGAACGCTAAATTAGGAGCAGATTTCAATGCATACAAAGTTTCGAGTTTACCCCAGCGCTCTATTGGTGTGTCAAGACCATCCACTTTTCACAGAACACTATCTGATAAATTCATGATTATCAGATTGTATGCTTCTTCCTCTATCTCTGCTTTCTTTTTCGTCTTTTCTTCTGGCCACTTGGTTTCATCTTTCTCTAGTGCTATTCTCACCTTGTTGTGGGATAGTAGCGCCTTCATTTTCTTCTTCCAGGTATTGAAATCCATCTTCCCATCATACTGGGATATTTCTACACGCGTGGAAGTGTTCATCATACTTATAATGATAGGACAGAATAGTCTAAGGAGTACGTGGCTTTGTCACACCAGAGGTTGCCAAATATTGCCAGGCAGTTTTTAAGGCGGTTACTGGTTTTCCAGCCTAGATACCCTTAAACAGATTCAGGACGATTCGAAACCCTAATTCGAAAGAGAACCCCCAAATCCTAATCAAAAACCCTAATTTTTGATTTTGCCCTCTTTTCGTCGATCCTTTGTGTTTGTGACCTAATCTCACGAATTAATCCCAAGACTCAGCAAGATTTGAAGTCCTAGTGATCTAGGGACCTTTAAATCGAAAAACCCCCAAAACTGACAAACCCTAGTTTTCGAATTCGTCAAGAGTTGAACGATTTCTAAACCTAGACTCACCTTAGAACTTTAGGCTGTGATACCACTGTTGTAAACCACCCCTAATCTTGCAAACCTAAACACCAATTCAAGATCAAACCAAACACAAACAGATCAAGCAATACACAACAAATTTTACCGTGGTTCACTTGTTCAATATAGAACAAGTTACATCCACGTTGAACTCCAGAATATGGAGCTTGCTGCACTAGGATTAATCACTTCAAAGATTACAGTTACAAACGAATCTCCTTCACTGTCAACTACACATTCACACACTCATTCACTTCTCTCTATCCCGCAAATCCCAACAACCACTAGAGCACTCTATACCTTTTAAGGAACACCCTACCCTCAAACAAGACTCTAGAGAGATTCACACAGAGAAGAACTAGAATGAATATGAAACCCTAACCTAGGTAACAAATGAATTTATAGAGAAAAATAGAGAAACCCTAATACACGATCTGTCTACCAAATGCGTGAATAGTTCCTTTTTATATTGTTGACTTCTGATTAGACTGGAGCCGTCGGATCATGTTTAATTGGATGGCTAAGATTAACTAGAGTTTAATGAACGAAACGACAACGTTTTTGCTTGGCTCTAAACGACGTCGCAGACTTCACCATTTTAACATCCATATTTATGATTATGATCTTAAGGCCTTGTTTTTATTCATGTATCTTAGTCACAATTCAATCCACATACCTCTAACACGGGGCCATCGCGGTTGACAAATGGGTTTATTCTGACCTATAAAAGGGTCAGGATTGAAGCCAGAAGAATAGACCAGACTAAATTGATGGTGGGCATCCGATCTTGCTTTCCTAGTAACCCTTTGTCGAAGGGGTAGAGATGGATGATGAGCCAAAGGGCGAAAAATAGCCTACCGAAAAGTGGGTCCCAGGAATCATACCCATTATTGATGGCGTCTGAGACACCGACGATGACTCCGACTACCGAAAAGCTACTAATGAATTGTTTATAGTGGACAACCGCATGATGAATTGTTTTAGCTACTGATAAGATGTCTAGAGTAAGCAGCTACTAATAAATTGTTTAGCTGCCTGATGATTATTTTAGCTGCTGATAAGACGTCTAGAGTAAGCAACTATTGATGAATTGTTTAGTTGTTGTTAAGATTGTTTGGAGTGGATGGCGTCTGAGACACCGACGATGACTCCGACTACCAAAAAGCTATTAATGAATTGTTTATAGTGGACAACCGCGTGATGAATTGTTTTAGCTACTGATAAGATGTCTAGAGTAAGCAGCTACTAATAAATTGTTTATCTGCCTGATGAATTGTTTAGCTGCTGATAAGACGTCCAGAGTAAGCAACTATTGATGAATTGTTTAGTTGTTGTTAAGATTGTTTGGAGTGGACAACCTGATGAGTTATTTAGCTGCTGATAAAATGTCCAGAGGAAGCATCTGCTGATGAATTGTTTAGCTGCCGAAGTGGCTCATTGATGAGGCAAAATCAATTATGCCCAAAAAGTGCAGGTTACAACTGGTAATAAACAGAGCTTAGTTACTCTATACTAGACAGTTGTTGAGTTTAAATGCTCTTTGCTGCATTAGTTGCTGGAAAAATGTTAAAGTTTGAATTAAAAGCTCTCTACTATTCAGTTGTTGGTGCTTTGTTGCTAATGGAATGCTGGTACTTGGTTGTTGATGGAATGACCTTTACTGCTTAGTTGCTGGTAATTAGTTGCTGATGGCTTTTATGATGCTGATGCATTAAGGAAGAATGTTAAGACTCCACAGTTTAGCTTAAAGGGGAATTTTAGTGAATTACGGAAGAATGTTAAGACAGATTAGCTTAAGGGGCAATGTTAGTGAATAAGAAAAATTTGATCCGTAAAATTCGTTAGGTTGCCGTTATATTCTTGTTTATTATGTTAAAGTTTCCATTAAATTACTGTTACTTACGTTACGTATTTTCAGGTGTGTTTGGTAAACTATTTTCTACCATATTTCCAATCTTGTTCTCAAAATAACCGTTTGTTTCATTATTTAGAAAATACTATTATATTTTCTTCAACTACTTTTAAACTCCTTAAGTTTATTAATTTGACTATACACCCCCAGAAAAAAGTTTAGAAATTGACAAAAACACCCCCACCCACCAACATTTGCCAGATTCCAGCTACCACCGTCGGAAGGTGGCCGGAATCTAGTATAATGGTGCACTGCCAGCTAGATATGGCCAATAATGCACTGATCTATCATTTTCCCGTGGATCTGGCCGGAAAATGCCAGATTCACGGCCAAAGACCTGACCATTGACGGCTAGATCATTGGCCGTAGCTGGTATTCAATGACAGCCATAGCTGGTATTCAATGACAGTCATATCTTTGGCTAGTCAACGACGGCCATATCTTTGGCCATCTTTAACGATCAAACATGGCCAGATCAATAGTGGATCTGACTGGAAAAAGGCCATCTCGGTGCACGACCAGCCAGATCCTACCAGTCGTGGGCCAATACAGCGACTCTGACCACCCTCTAGTAGTGGTGGCCAACTGCCAGAATTTAATGGGTGGGTGGGGGTGTTTTTTTAATTTTTAATGTTTTTATTACAAGGGTGTGTAGTTATTTAACAAACCTAAAGGGGTATTTTTTTTTTAATTTTTAAATCTTACCTCGCTATTCCCACCCAACTCTAAAAATATCAAAAATCATATCCAAAATACTAAAAAAAAAAACACTAACTTTACACTCTTCTTCTCAATGAATTTCAGTCGAGAAAATTCAAGATTTTTGCTCTCAATTCTCGGTGCTGTGTAATCATTTTCATTTATCAGCTTAAATTTTTTTATTAATTTCTCCGTTATCATACTTGACAATCACTCATTTAGTCGACAATCTAGCTACTAGCTTTATGAGACTTCTTTGCATTTGCATTATTGCATATATCTTGTCAAGAAACATGAACTGTTTGAGGGTTTACCAGTTATTCTTCGTCGGTTGTAAACACTTTGTTTCTTTACCGGTTAACTCTACATAAACTTGGATTCATGATACAACAATATCGAATACAGTAGAGTCACAATTGAAAAAATAATAATAAAATAATTTGTTAATTAAGTCTTCTTTTATCAAAGCAAGCTAAATTTTGTATGAATTATTATTGATAATAAGTTTCCCTTTGCTTCAAAAATTGAATTTTATATATCATTTCCTTGTTTATGTTCATGGATCATGTAGTTATTGGAATCGGAAGTAAAACAACAAAATGAATTATTTATTATTTTATTTACAATTGAAATACGATATACAATATAAGTACTTATTGAAAAATGGTATACAAATATATCATTAACTCGTTAAATATAATCTGCAAGCTACATGTGGTTTATAATTCTAATTTGGTTTTCTGAAGTACTGATGAATTTTAAAATTTTCTATACTGTAATATCAATTCATAGCTACTACACAATATATAAAACAATAGCAATAATGAAATTAAGGAGCTAATTCTCGACCAATAAACAACAATATGATTGGATCAACTATTCCTTTTTTTTATTTTTTTTTCTAATTTTGAGTTGATCGGATGTTGCAGATAATGTTTTTGAGGATTTACTGTAACTTTTAGACATGACTATTTTTCACTCTGCTAGAATAATGGGTTTGATAAAATTTGAGGTGGGCTTGACTCTTTACCCAATAAGGCCTTGTTGAATAGAAGGATTACCCTCCTCTTATAAACCAGTAAGCTTGAGCGTGTCTAGTCGGTGTGAGACTCTAACACTCCCCCTCACGGTCAAACCCATATATTAGGTCATGCCTGTTATTGGAGGTAATTGCTGGCTCAAACTCCTTACTCGCTGGTTAAGCACTCAGCTCATCTGAACTTTGGCTTTGATACCATGATAAAATTTGAGTTGGACCTAACTCCTCACCCAAAAGACCTTGTTGAACAGAAGGATTACCCCTTCTTATAAACTAGTAGGCTTGAGCGTGCCTAGTCGGTGTAGAACTCCAACAGACTTTGATACTTGTCGAGATTAAAAAAAAAAAAAGCATTTTGACTTTTTTTTTTTGCCCTTTTTGAATAATTTCTTGCTTGTCAGTTTACGGTAAGTACTTATAAGCCCATTCCAACTTTTTCTTTTTCTTCTTTTTGAATAATTCTTTTCTTGTTAGTTTAGGAAAAGAAAAATATAATTCCATGATTCCATCCCCATGGATGAAGTTATACTTTAGGCGCATTGCATTTTTTAATTCTCTGCATGCATGCAGTTAGTCTAACAATAATGCTACGAACATCGAAGACTTGCATCGAAATTTTTCACCAAATGACGTGTCACACAGCCATGTAGTATATTAACAAATATTCTGCGAATGAATGGTCGTCCATCAAATATGAACGGACGTACGTGATTATTGGACGACCGTTCATTTTAAATGGACTCCCGTCTATTTACTATGGACGGGCGTCCACCTAGAATGGACGTCCGTCCATAGTTTAAATTTAAAAAATTTGAAAACAAAAATCATGGACGTCGTTTCATACATTATGGATGGACGTCCCTACTAAATGGACAGGCATCCCTATTAGATGAATGACCATTCATTGTTTAAACTAAATAAATTTACACAAAAGTCATTCGTCCATATATTATGGACGGGCATCCCCGTCCATTGCCATGTCGATCATTTTCCCATCGTCATCTTCTTTTAAAAAAAAAATAAAAATTCTGACTACTTACAAGGCTCAAGGCTGCATTGTCAAAACTTCAACGAACCAGCTCCTTAACTCCCTGCTCCCCCAATCCATCTCCTTCAACACAAAACATTGCCACTTGTCTTCTTTACCCTCTCTCCATTTTCATCTCTTACTTTTAAACATCAGCTGATATCACTTCTGTTGAACTACGTTTTTTAGAATCGTTTGTTCTAGATCTACGCCTTTCTCTTTTGTTTTCTTTGTGTTTGTATAATTTGAAAGCAAATAGAAATTGGAGTTTAGAAGAAGAAAATAGAAGGAAACAATTGAGATGGTGATGAAAGAAAGAGATGAGGAGTTGGCTTTGTTTCTTGAAATGAGAAAACGCAAGAAGGAGAAAAGTAATCTTCTTCTTCTTCACAACTCTTGACGACATCAACAGTAATAGCACTCCTTTAAGTACGGTGTCTTTTTTTTTTTTTTTTTTTTTGGCTTCCTTGCTAGATTTTTTGACTTTTGAAGATTATCCTAGTTTTAGTATGATCAGCTAGTCTATAACTTGCAACTAATGGATAAGCTTCATATCCCACAAGCCACATCAACATTTCAAGTATTACCTTATACTAACATTTTGGTTAGCGGCATTCTCCAGGGCCCAGTAAACATCAAACCCTTCCTGTGCACCAAAACTTTCCATATCTTCATCAGAGTAACCATAATCTCCTAAGCGAGGATCATGTGGGTAAGCTAACAGTTGCTAGTACTGAGCTATTATATCTAGTTTCTTCGTAGAGTTTCCAGCCATCCACTTTAACACATTCCCTGTACGATACAAATACAAGATGAAAACTCAATGACAAATTGCAATTAAAACCATTAAGAACTAAAACAAAGTGAAAGACTTTGATTCTATTTACCTGTAGAGAGAACGCCAGGGACACGTCGCAGGTGGGGCATGTTGGTGGGTATCGATTGAACCACCCATGTTTTGCATCTTCTTGACGATGATGATGACGACACACTTGGCAGAAAAAATATTGAACAAGAGAAAAAGAACAAACGATAACTTGATTATGTGTCCAGGTTTCATCTTAAAGTACATGAATCTCTTAATAGTAATCTCTCTCTGATATATTAAATGGGGACGCCCGTCCATTAAATATATGAATGGGCGTTCATGATTTTTATGTAAAATTTTTTAATTTAAATAATGGATGGGCGTCCATCTAATAGGGATGCCCATCCATTTAGTAGGGACGTCCGTTCATAATATATAGACGGGCGTCCATGATTTTTGTTTACAATTTTTTTTTTTAATTTAAACTATGGACGAGCATCTATTTTAGGTGAACGCTCGTCCATATACTATGGACGTGAATCCATTTAAAATGAATGGCCATTCAATAATCACGGCCGTCCATATTTGATGGATGATCGTTCATTCGTGAAATATTTGTTAATATACTACATGGCTGCGTGACACGTCATTCGGTATAAAATTTCGGTGCAAGTCTTCAGTGTCCATAGCATTATTGTTTGTTAATATACTATGTGGCTGCGTGACACGTCATTCGGTGTAAAATTTCGGTGCATGTCTTCGGTGTCCGTAGCACTATTGTTAGTCTAATTGGTCTTTTACTTTCTTCTTCAAAGTCAGTTCTTAAAATATTGAAATACGTCGACTTTTTGGTTTCACAGGCAATAACATCACCCTCATCTAATCTACCTGCAGTAGCATCCCAAGTTCTTCAAAATCAGTTTTTTTTTTTTTTTGGTTGAGTATAATCTACAAAAGCTGCACACATATATAGCCAATCTCTATCTTATGTTAATTCCATACAATTTTTTTTTGCTAAAGCTATTTGTAAAAACTTTTGTACAAACTGACGTGATATGCTACATGGCATTGGGAACCACATAATTAATGTTACATTAATGTCATGTGAGCCCTTATGTCACGCGATACTCAATTGGTGTGCCACGTCAGTTTATATAAACTCTTTTTGTACGAGAGTTTGTACAAATAACATTACCCTTTTTTTAGATCTATATATATATATATATATATATATATATATATATATATATATATATATATAATTTGTGATGATCATAGTTGAATGTTATTCGAGTCATTTCAGTCCAGTCCAACGATGATGATCATATTTGTGTCTAATGATACATTCAAGCATAATCCTTACAAAATTTATTTATGTCTTTTTCACCTATATCGCACTTTATAAATATCTTGATCTAAACTCTCATTAACCATAAGTATACTGGAGTTCACAATATTTTGTCATTAGTAATAAGTATACTAGAGTTCACTAAATTTTATGGTGGGGCTTCCATTTTTTGGGTTTTTTTATTTTCTCTTGTTGTGTTCGTGATTTATTTTTGTTATAGTGAATATTTTTTATTAATTTGGGATTTTTGAAAGTCAAGTTATAATTTTGGATTACCTTGAAATTTAAATGAATTATTTATTAATTTTTATTTAGTCTGTTTATGAGTAATAAAGCTCAAAACTGATAAAATTACATTTTAAATGGACTGTACGTGATGTTGGGGGAACATTGTTCTCTTCTCAAATACGTTCTTATTTTTTTCTTTTTATTTCTATATAGTGGTAAATTTTGTTCACCTCCCCAAACATTCACTCTAAAATCAAACACACCCGAGCCTAGCCTTCTAGTTTAAGAGTACTTCTAACCACTACCGTAACAATAGAGATGGTAATGGGTCGGGCCGGGTCGGGACCAAGTACCCCTTGGCCCAAGCCCGACCCGACCCCATGACCTTGGCCCAGGCCGGGCCTAGGCCCATTGCGGGGATGTTTGTTAATGCCCAAGCTCGGTTCAATGGGCTTTTTGTGACTCTCAATCTTGGCCCATGTTAATTTCTATAATTTATTTTCTCATGGGCAATCTTTGATATATTTTTCTTTGTCATTCATATTAACTTAATTAATAGTATCTCTTGCTTTAATCACCATATTTTTTGTGTGCATAGATTAATATGGTGGACAAACGATCTTGGGTTTGACTAAAATCCTAATTGATTATTATCATAAATTCATTTTAAAATCATAATCAAATAAAATAATTTTTTTTAAATGATAAAAACTCTGACTGGGCCTGGCGATAGATGTCACGGGCCTGGCCCTGCCTGTACCCAAGGACGGGCCCTAAAACCATGCCCAAGCCCAAGCCCGTGCCCATCCTCACAAACAGCAGGTAATGTCTGGCCTGTACGGGCCGGGCCGAGTAAACCTAAAATCCGGGTACAATTGCCATTTCTACGTAACAAACTTGGTTAAAAATATTCGGGACCTCATTTAACATTGATCAATCTAATTATCTAGGTATATTTATATTAAATAATTATTACATATTTGCAATATAAGTAATACTACACTTACAAATTCCTTATAAAAAGATATATGTATAAAATGATGTGTCATGCAAGGACGTAGCCAAGATTCTTAGTGAGTGAGTTCAAAACATCAAAGTTGATAAATGTATAATAAAATATATACTGAAATAATAAACATAAAAAACGTACTTTTTAAAGTTATACATAAATATAATTTATTTGTAATTACAATTAAAAAAAAAAAAAACACAAATTTCAAGAATTAACATGGGCTAACCTTAAAACCTTTAAATTCCTCAACTTAAACAATAATTACAACTTAATTTATCAAATTTCAACTTATAACCCATGAAAACTCATCAAATTCATTTTTAAATATAAACAATTAACTAATATATCAAAATTAAACCAAATCCCCAAATCTCTACAACTTAAGGTTTCATCAATTTTTTAAACCATTCAAAATTAACTCAATAACTAACCAAAATTTATCAAACCCAACTTAAAATAATAACTAATTAACTCATACCTCAACATAAACAAGATTAAATCAAAACCCATGTCAAAATCTAGGAATTTATTCTTCCAATTTCAAACCCATTTATTAAACTCAACAAAAACTTATAGCTCATGGTCTTTCATCAATTAAAAAAGTTAAGGGAAAAGAATTTTGAGTAAAAAATAAAAATAAAATGAGCATCATCTTACCTTGTAATCCAAACAAGTAGTCTTTATTGAGTATCCAATCAAAGGAAAAAGATAATATGAGAGAAAATGAGAGGAAATGAAGAAGAGAGAAAAGTTAAAAAAGTGTTAATTAATGATTCATTTTTATGGGGTCAACATAAAGTTAAGTGGGGTTAAAATTGTAAAATCCATAAAACATTAATTCCTTTTTTAATTTTGTAAAAAGTTTAGTGGGTTCAATTGAACACACAACTCTCTATGTGGCTACGTCCCTGGTGTCATTACATTACTCTTTTAAATATTCACTTGCATTATGCATAATTTGATATAGCACAAGGTATATATAATAATACTACACTTATATAGTGATAGGGTTTGGAGGTTAATCAAGGAAGAATTAAATGCCTTAAACAATTTAGATTCGGACTAGGAAAATACAATAACCCAAATAGGCCCGCAATCCATTGCTACGGCCACATAAAAACAGTCGTTGTGGTGATCGTTATTTCTATCCCACGAGTCTGGAATCTTCAAAATTTGGTGAAGTCATCAGCACAAACTTTTTAGCTCTCTGAATAAGCTTTCCAACGCCATAAGAATCATCAAATTCCGATTGCTACCATTCAAGTTATGGTAAAAAAATTGAAGCATGCTCATCTTGACAAATTTCTAGGTTTACGTCTCATCTTCAACACGTCACAACTTTCTCGTTTCAACTCCGATTCTTGTACTGCTTGTTCCTACTCGTCACGAATTCCATTAATATCATTCTTCTTCATTCAAATATCGTTTTAAACTTGAAAATATTCAAAATTGCACCCGTGATCCCATAAAAGGTATTTATGAAATAATTAACTCAAATTTCACATTAAAAACACATTTTTCCACAAATAATCCAATTGAATCACTAACAAAATATGTATTTTCAAGCTCTTATCATCAACCTACACCGAAGGCTTTCTTAACCCTCTCCAGCTCGGTGTAGTTGCTGTTAGCATTGCTCAGCACTACAAAACTCTCCTGGCGAAACATTCCAAGCATGTTCTCGCCCTATGCACCGCATACACCAAAAGACTTCAATAAATGGTAAGGGCACAAGAGACAAGGCTACAAGTAACGAAGGGAGCTCACCCTAGAAAACGCTCGAGAGAGCGCGAGCATCATAGCAAGGAGTGACATCCTCCCATCCTCTTCAAACATCTTCGAGGTAACCAATTCCTGCAACATGGCCACCCCGAGAGAAACATGCTCAGGAATCGTCAGAGCAATTGGTTCCCCGCGCTCCCCAACCAATAGGGAAGGGTTCTCCGCAACATCCACTTTAGTCATCTTCCGAGAAGTCGATGTCGGGACCAATTCTCTAGTAGCATGCTCGCCCCCTCCACGGCTAAGGAGGCATTTCTCTTCCTTGGCCCACTGGACTCTGCATAGCCCAAGTTCATCCTTTCGAGAATAGGAGATCGATCCGCTCTCTGAGAATGCATCCTTACACAAGTAAAACACAAAAGGTTAGCATGCTTATTTTTGAATGATTAAACAGGTTGGGCAATCTCCACATACTAGTCTTGTGAGACTTGGAGATGATAGTCCAAAACTTCACGACCACAGTACAAAGGCAAACAAGGTCAGGTTATCCCAAGTCACCAGACTCTCCAACTTACACTCCTCCAATAAAGCGTAGAAAACCGTTAAAGCCACTCCAAAGAACCTTCAAAAATCTCAGGCTGTTTGCGGCTAACTGCAAATGAAAAGCAAAACATTAGCAAAAGCCATTACACCCAACAAACCTCAAATAAAGAGGATGGTCACCCACTAGCATCCCCGAATGAACATTGCCCGCTCCAGGGGCAAAAGAAATAGTTAGAGCCCCAATTGTCACCTTGTTGGGAAGCCTCGATAATCCCTACAGACCTCATCGATTTACCTTGGAAAGGTAATAAGGCCCCTCTTAGCTCTTGTTCAAACTATAGGTATAGACAAGCTTGGATACGCAGAGTTCACCTAAACCAGTCTTCTAGAAAGCAATGTACTTGCCTGCTAGGTGCAGGTAAGAATTGACCATCATTTACAACGAAGCGATCTGAAATCGATGCAAGACCATAAAATGAAAGGGTGAGGTGAAACTGATACCCCACACCGTAGCAGGACTTTTGGCATTGTCTTTAAGCCGTCGAGTGGACTATCTAGTGAACAGTTGTTTATACTTGCAGCTCAGTAGGCAACCACCCATAGTCTTTACAGATTTGAGCCAACTCACCCTCAGACAAAAGGGAAGGAAGACAACCGATTGGCACTTCCGCCATCGCTGGAGCAACTCCGTCATTAGTGTCACCACCTTCTGCCTTTGTTGTGGTATCCTTGATGCCGTAGAGAGGATCCCTTTCGAATCACCCAATCTCGAGGATGGCCACCTCCTCAAAGCTATTCTCAAAACTCACACTAATGACTTGGTTGCTACCTTTAGCCATCTAATAGTCACACCTAGACAACCTAACACATTAAACGACAAGCTCAGGCGGACAATAGCAACCGCCTTCTAAAAACCACCAGTAACTTCCTTATATGTATGAGACTACCCCTTGGCATCGACAACTAACTCCATCCAAGAGATTTCGATGAGTAAAGTAAAGGCAAAAAAGAAGAAAGGAAGAAGAAACTTACTAGGACAAACGCTTAGAAAAATGCTGCAAAGATCCTCTCAAAGTTGTTGCACCCTCGAAGCCGGAAGGAAGACATAGTTTGGGAAGGAAACTTTCAAATCTCAAAAGTATAAAGACTCAAGTGTGGCGTGCCCTTTATAAAGAGCCCAAACTGGGATCAATCACAACCCTCCATCTAATACATGCATCATCATCTGAGGAGAGAAGAATAACCGTCATTTCAGTAATCAAGGCATCGCCTTGCCAAATAAAGTGACAAAAGCTTGCTAGTCGTATCATCATACTGGTTTGCCTAGCTGCTCATTAAATTTTGGGATAAGACTGCTCAAGTGCTTACAATATGTACCTCAATCACACCCCACTGTTCCATCGAGCTATGGGGTTAGACGAGCTGTACCACCTTGGTAAGTCTATTAGACTTATCTCCAGCCTCTTGGAGATATTCATAGGCAATCTTTGAACCTTGCAGCCTCGGGTAAACCAGCTGATAGAGCATAGTGGACAGAGAAAGAAGTTGCACAGCAAACAAAGGACAAGCAAGCTTGATGAAGAAAAAAACAAACGAAGTGTAAGGAATCGATCTACCCAGTGCAACAGAAAAATAAAAATTAAAGGATAGATCAATTGCCCTTTTTGCCAAGATCTAGGTATCGATTATATAGTTTACATGTTAAAACAAAAATCTATACAAAATAAAATTAATCCATTCAAGGATCAGAAATCTTACGCACGTTTGGAGGCTCCTTCAAGTATCTCTGAATTTATTTCACTGCCGATTTAATATAGAATTGCACGAACAATGATCCACACGAAGACAATCTGAAGAACCAAGGGTCGATTTGCTAGAACGACGCAATGGCTTCAAGAATCAAGTAAAATCAAAGAATAAAATTCTTTGATTCACACTATGGAAAAACATGAGAGAGAAAGAGAGTAAAAGGGTGGCTAGGGTTTCTAATTGAATAATAAAAGTTATATTGTTTTAATTTAAGTTGCACTTATATAGTGCAACAATTAAAACCCTATTCCAATAAGGAATAGTCATGGGCTCCAACCCTAATCCACCCTTACAACCAAACACCCTTTCATTGGTATTTTAAATTTTAATTAATTATTATTATAATTAAAAATCAATTAATATATAATAATAATATATTAACATTTAATTAATAATAATAATCCATTTAAATATATGCGCACATATATTTAATATAATCTCATTAATTTTAATTTTAATATTAAAATTAAATATAAGCAACAATCTCAACAAATTTAATTGCACTGTGATATTACCAAAATACCTTTTTGTCCTAAAAGACGAAAATACCCCTTTCACAAACTGATTCTTAAATTATCTTTTAAGTGTGTGACATGTAGGCTCCTTATCACATCGACAATGAGTAGTATCACAATTAACACCAATTAATCGTCTCACTACACATAGACCAAGATTGACCCATAGCAAGCATCATGATCACTCGATAGATTCAGATTCACCGAAAAAGATACCTATCAATGATATGGTTATCATGCAATCAAATCCTTTCATCATACTTTATTTCATCGAGGCTAAGGTACAGAAATAGTGTCAGCCTCAATTATTCTCGAAATCTTTGTATTCAGTTACTTGACCAATGACCAAATCCAATAAATTGGATTGAGCAACAACTCAATCCCACTATAGCCACAGATTTGGTATCATTGTCATTTACTGAATTGCGCAGTGAGATAACTTCTCTCGTGCCCAAGAGTGATGAATCCTTTGTCAATCCACCATAGGCTTGATACACTTCTCAATGTAGTCAATCACTACTATATTGATAGCTCTAAATAGAACTATGTTAGACTAGTGTTAAACTACACCAATCGGTGTACAAGGCGCTTCGGTGATCTCAAGTCTAAAGATCATATGCACCACCATTCGTTTGAGACTCTATTCCATAAACACTGGGGTTACCATCCATATGGAATCCTTTGGTGGTTTTATCCAGTTAAATTGTCTCTAGCAAGCACTCATGCATTGCACCAGGTTGTCACCAAAAATCCTTGACAAGTGAGACCAGTCACTATCTTTCGACAGGGTCGTTCAACACTATAATAACATTACCATATTATTTATGTCCTTGGTTAGAATAATACTGGGGCTACGGATGTTTCTAGAATAGCCACCATATGTGATCATAGGGTACTCATTATCAAGATTTGAAACATTTGATACCCTCTTCATGGTTTTACCATCCTAAGGACATATTGTTATTGTATGCCCTAGGAACCAATCGTGTTGTCGATTTCAGGACATTATATCTTGTAAATGTATTATGAATAAAAGAAAGTGTTCTTATTTCACATGTTAATTTACTGCTTCATTTATATTATATTTAATATTACATGTGAAATGTCCGGATGACACGAATTTTCAGAAGATCAAATCATCAAAGAATTCCCTACACAAGTAATGTTAATTGGGCAATAACATTGCATAGTATACATGCTAAATGTCTCCATTGAATATCATGTGATGGCATTAGTGTGGGTGATTATAAGAGGTATGTCACTAAGGCATTAGCATGGATAAAAGGTTAGTGAACCGTTTATCGAATACGACTGATTACAATGAATCACATGGACGTTTAGAATGTGGTCAATGATGCATCGTAGGATCATGCTAGTGTACCACTGATCCTTAGACCTGAGACATCACGATTGGATTCAACATAGGATGCATATGGTTCATATGATGTATAAGCACAAGACTAGTCATGTCTTGTGTAATAAGCCGATTTGGTCATATGTTATTCATGTGCAAGGACAAGTGATGGTCAAGATGAGATCCGTCAACTCAAAACAGTCCAATCTCGAGTTCCCAAACAAATGTCAATAAGCATTGGAAAAAGAAAATCTCTAGCAAGAGTATAATGAATGTTAGATGAAAAGTAGTTTCATGTTGACGAGTTCCATTGTATCAATTGACAATTCAATTAAAGATTAAGTTAAGGGTTTTGACATACCATGAACCATTCTTAATCGGGATTAGATGACGGAGGGATTTTACTACACAGTATGTATGATCAAAAAAGGTTCATCGGAGTTTACACTTCATTATGGTTTAGGGGTTATGGAACATTGCTAGACGTCTACCATAATCAGTGGGAGTTTCGATTATAAAGAGTTATAACGAAACATATCGGAATCTGATATTGGGCCCACGACTAGATCACAATGAACCAAAATGGTCACACATAAAACCAAGCTCAAGGAGAGAGAGTAATTAATACATATCATTGATTGGATTAATGATGTTCGGACATAAACAGTTGTTTCCAAAATAATGTATTGGTGAGAAATGATTATCCATGGATAACTAGCACTAACCAAGGGTAATAAGATTTATTAAATATTATTATTGAATCAGATTCAATAATAGGGACAAAAGTGCATTGGTTTATTCTAAAGAGTTAGAATAATTAATAGGATTAAAATTTGGGCTAATTATAAATTAACCATAAAACCAAGGACTTGACATAAATGCCCTTTTCCAAGATTAATTTTAAATTGTTTGAGGACTTCCCAAGACAATTTAAACTTACACTTTGTGCCCATGGTATATAAACCAAGTGTTATAGGCTAATTATGAATTAACCATAAAACCAAGGACTTGACATAAATGCCCTTTTCCAAGATTAATTTTAAATTGTTTGAGGACCCAAGACAATTTAAAATTACACTTTGTGCCCATGGTATATAAACCAAGTGTTATACCATTTTCAATCAATTGAAACAAAATCACTCTCTCATTTTCTCTCTTCCTTGGCCTGTGTGGATCACATTTTGAGGTTTTTCAAGTTCACTTGAAGAACTAAGACTCTAAGAAAGAAGATTCAAGTGTTGAATAGCAAATGAGTAGGTAATATTTCATCCTTACCTTGAAATTTTTTGGGCTTATGTGTTATGTTTGTGTTCTACCTTGCATCCATCATCTTGTTAATCATTTTTGCACCATTTCCATGTCCAAAATGCATGAATCCCAACACATATATCAATACATACGGTTATGATTCACACGATATAGAATAAAATTCCTTTTATTAATTAATAAACATTATTACAAAGAGTCAATTCTACAATAATTGATTGACTCTAGGGCACCCGCTCTAACAATCTCCCACTTGCACTATAGTCAATCATTCATGTATCTAAGCCTGGTTAGTCCTTTGATATTACTCTGAAAATTCCCTAAGGTTTCTTTTGTTTGAATCAGGTTTCATATGCCATAGGTAGGCTTACAAATACCTTTTGATAAACTTTGTTTATTTGTTCATGGCTAGAACGTGGGTTTCCAATGGTGTTGCTTGATGGGATTTCAAGCTTTTGGAGCTGAAGTGCATCTTCATTGTTATACCTTGAGAGGAGCTCAAGGTTGACCAGGTGATCTCGTGAACATGGAGTTTGCTATGGTAGTTTGAAGTTCGACTAAAGGGTGGAGTTTGAAGCGTTGCGAAATAAGGAGTGTTCTTGAAACTGATGCTTAACTTTGGCTTTGTAATTGAACTATAAATGTTTACCATAGTGGATTGGCTTCATCTGGACTTGGTCCCATGGACGTAGGCATTTTGCCTAACCATGTAAAAACCCTTGTGTTCTTTATTTTGTTTTCATGGTTGGTTGTTTCGTAATGATGAAGAATGAACACTCAAATCAACTTAGCAACCCCTTCCGCTTAAGTTTTAAGAACTTGGTAATGTTTAAAATCTATGCTACATAATAATAATTAACATCTATCGCAAGGATTCTTCCCAAAAGATATCGTATCAAGTTCTCTTGCAAGTTCAGTGAAAATTTTCTTAGAATAATACTAAATATACAAATTCTTCATACAAACTCATTCATCAAAATTGATGTGTTTTAATATGATTGAATGATTTTATTTTAGAGATAATTTACATAAATTGAAGTAAATAATATATCAAATATACAAGATTACCAATAGACAGTTTATACAAACTGACATGACATGCTACATAATCGTCATGTGGCATGTGGGCCCACATAACACTAACATTATATTAAATAATGTGGGTCTCATGCCACATGGTACAGGCATGGTGTGTAACATGGCATGTCACATCAGTTTGTACAAATAGTTTTTTCCTTAATTTATAAAGAATTAATAGTTTGTATAATTAATTTGTCTCTATATGATAACATTGTTCATTTTCTTAACCCATCAAGAAATTAGATTGGTTTGGTTTGTGAAGTACACGAGAGTCTTTTAATTAATTAGTCTGCTATATGATAAATTTATTGATTTTTGCCAATAAACTGTAATATGTAAATGCTATCATATAGTGAAGTATTAATAAAATAAGATGATTGATTTTATTTTAGCTGTTAGGTGGTTGTAGTTCGATCTTTAACTAGAAGAGGAAGGCCATGGACTTGTCCATAAGAAAAATCATAAAAGTTTGGAATGGATGCGAAGCTCATCTGATGATTCTACGCTAAGCCGTTGTCTTCAGATCACCCTAATCGTATTTGGTTCTCGGAGAAAATATTCAGAAAGAGTTTGGGTTAATCTTCTTGTTTGGTTAGCATACTTGGCAGCGGGCTTGATGGCAACAGTTGCCTTAGGCATCCTTTTGCGCAGCCTAGGCGATTTAGATCAAAATTCATTAAAATCTGTTGATGCATGATTTTTACACCAACTAACCGCGCGTGTGAAATGTTGAGCTGGCCCAGAAGACACACATGAATAGGGGATTGAGAATGTAAATAATGGCAAGACAATGTTTAAAGTGGTTCGGATGCTTGACCAAGCGAATCCTACGTCCACTGATATTGTATTTATAATTAAAGGATCTGGTCGCGGCTTAGCAAGCTGAGGAGAATACAAATGAGAGAGAGAGAGAGAGAGAGAGAGAGAGAGAGAGATTATAGAAGGAAGATAGCTAATCAAGAGTAAAATGAGCAAATCCCACAAACGGGAGAGAAGCTCTCTATTTATAGTGGGATACATTGAGGTAATCATTACTGAATCCGTAAAAAGGGGTCAGGTTCCGTGCAAATCTTCCTTTACTTCCCGTTATTCACCTACTCGCACAATCTCCTTGCTTTTTGCAGGGATTGGACATGTGGACGACCTCCAGCCTTTCGTCGCGCGCACTCCACCGTGATCGACATGAGCATGCCGCTCACGCCAAAGATGCGACGCGGTGCTCGAATGACGCAGGATCGCCTGACCTTAACCAATTACGCTGACTGGGCTCTACGTCAGCCCTACTTTTCCAAGCATAACAAAAGTCCCCTAATTTTTAAGGTTTGAGAATCGAACCTTGGAAATTACAAATGCCTTGATTTGAGGTGCTTGAAGAGATGTTGTTTAAAGTGACTTGATTGTGAAAGAGGTCGAAATGACATCTCTTCGCATACGACCTGAGGTGATCTTTGACCTTACAGTCAGCGACCTGGATTTGGGTATCCAGTGCTATAATGATGGATCCGACCTGGATGAAATCTTCGACCCCGTTAACATTTAGCAGCTTTTAAGAGGATAAGTGGTCGCTGCTTCGCAGCTTATATCCGTCGAGTTCGAGGAATCACATCGCTTCGCAACCGATGTGAGACGAGGTTGAAGAGTTACGCCGCCTTGCGACTTACGAAACGGAGAGTGTTTTTCATAACGACATTTTCGAATGTTATCCATTGCACTTTTGTAGCAGATACATTAAATGAAGCGCCTTTTGCCCTGACAGGCATGTCTTAAGCGTAATAAGTGCCAGCCATGCGCATTAAATGCGAGCCATGCTGAAACAACATTCTCTATCAGAGCATTAAATGTGGACGTGGGTTCATTAAATATGGAGGAGGGAAAACGTGCTGTCGTTTGAGTATTTCAACGGAAGGGGATGACAATCTGATTTTTCGAGGCGTGACGGTCACTCTTCTTCGTTGATTCATGACACGTGGTCACGATCAACGGCCAGATATGTTTTTCGCCTAAATGTTGTTTGACCTCGGGAAACCAAATCGCCACTTCCTCAGCTATATAAACCCCAAGCTCTTTTCAGGCAAAGTCACAGTATTTTCATTCTCAGAGAAAGTAAGAAACTTTTGCAAATCTTGGTTCTTTGCCTTCCCGAGTAGTGTTTGACTGATTATTCAAAGTAGAAGGGCCAATCTTTCTCATCCCAAGAGGTAAAGACGAATCCCTTCTCTTATTTTGATTTAATTTTGCTTTTGACAGTCGCCATGCGACGACTGCCGGTTGGAATCTCATCGAGGATGAAATATTCTCAGTTGAGTTAGGTCCACTGATGGTGGCCCTTTAAGCATTCTGTTAGGGTTTTTCTAGGGTTTAAGGGAGGAAATATTTATTTTCCTCTCCACATCACGTACGAAATAATGTACGAGGATTGAATGGATCCTTGCTTGTCGCTTTTGTAGACCGTAACAAAATGGACCCCCCAACGACCAGAGCCAAGGAAGGGACCAGTTCGCCCATGCAGGATGCTCCTGCGGGTCCTATTTGGGAGATCTTCTCAGTACTTACCGAGGAAGAGCTCGAAAGGGTGGTAGACCAGTACATTATCAACGTAAAGGTCTTCCGCGATAGGACACGCACAGCTCGGTATCCGCCACTAGGGTTGGCCGCGATCTTCGAGGATATTTTGAAGGGTGGAGTGTTGATTCCTTTCCACCCTTTTGTCAGGTCGGTCCTAGATCATTTCGGGATTGCACCTATGCAACTCACGCCAAACGCATACATGATTGTCGTGGCCATGTACATCGCTTGTCGTGAGAACGGGCTGGGCGAGCTGATTGCTGTAGAACTTGGCTGCTCATATATCCTAAAGAAGAGCAAGGACAAGGATTCCTACTACTTGTCCAAGTGACCTACCATAAAAGCGAGGATACACAACTACCCAAGCAATGTAGGGCCGTATGAGACGAAGTTCTTTTTCTTTCGTCACAACGGCCTTTGCCGCTTCTGGGAGCCGAGTAGGTCCTTTTTATTTTAGAATTCATTGAATTTATGTCTTTTGCTAACGAGCTGTTTTTTTTTTTCTAGCAATTAACAAAACGACCAACTTAGATCTGCTCGCTGACCCGGACAGGATCACAACCTTCGGTTTCCTGCCCAAAGCGAGTCACGACGCGAGTTGCTCATGACAACCGCAAACTTGCGGAAATACGGTTTCTTCAACCAAGACGTGGCCTTAGAGACCCCACCGAGTAAGTTTCTTGACTTTTTTTTTTCTTTTACTTTTCGCGTAGCGAACTGTTTTACTAACAGTGTTTGCATGCAACGACCATGCCTCCCAGAGTGCCCAAGTCACCATGACAAAGGCAATTTTCCTTCCCCCGGAAGGACACCACCGGACAAGCTGGAGCGGCTCCCACCGATCCCTCCAACGGGGGCATACTGGCGACCACTCCGGCCTGACCTGAGGGCGCTGTTCGCCCTGAGCAGAAAACTACGGCCCAAAAGCCAAAAAAGATGAGGCTGATTCAGACCGAAGAGTCGGAATCCGAACCACAGGGCTTAGGCATCCAGCTCGAGAGGTCGTAACCCTACCAAGCCTAACGCCTGGGAGGGGTAGCTGGTGGCACGACCAGTATCTCCATCACTTCCGGGGGCCAATATATGAGGCAGCAGTCGACCTCTACCCTCGGGAAAGGAGGTCAGGAAAAGAGCCGGCAGGGGGGACTCTACCCGCGGCAAGCACTGGTACCCCTGTCCTAAAGTCAATGGGGCATCTACCAGATCATCTGCAGCCGGTAGTCTTTGCATTGCTCGAATGCTGGCTCACGGAGGTCTTCGAGTAGTTCATGGCTTTCGACACCATGAACCTAATGACCACGTCCTTCCACCACTTGAGCCAAGTAAACGAACTGCCCTTGCTGAGGACTTTTGCTTATGCGATGTAAATAACTTTGTTCTCTTCGTTATATAGGCTCTGCTCTCCATGCACCTATCTCTGCAGAAGGTCCAGCTCGGGACCACTAAGGGATTGGTGGAGATGAAGGAAGAGAACGTGCGACTTAAGTAGGACTTGGCAGCCACCGACGCAGAGAGAGATTTGTCTATCACCTCAGCGAACTAGTACCTGAACGAGAGAAATGTTGCTCTTCACACGATGGAATTTTAGAAGGTCGAGCTAGAGAGGCGAGGGGAGGAAATGAACGAGCTCCGGAGGACTATGGTTAGACTCACCAAGGAGGTCGATGAGAAAGACCAAGAGCTAAAAGCAGCCGTTGAGTGGGCCTCGTGAGCAGAACTGGATAGGGGCGAGCCGTGGGAGAACACTGAGTAGCAGCGATCAGAGCTGGAGGCCGAGCTCCACTTTACTCAGGGTCACGTCACTTCGCTAACTACGGAGATGTAGCAACAAGAGGTGGAGATCGAGAATAGGGTTGCAGATTGGACGATTCAGTCTATCTTTGCCCATCTTTCGAGGAATCTCAAGATGGATCTGTCCGACCTCCTTGAGGATTACCAGAGCGAGCTTGCTTCCATGGCGCAGGCTGAAGTTGAGGAAGCGACTCAGGGGCCTGATCCAGAAGATGAACAGGCTGAGTTCGTTCTCGAAGAACTCGTGCCCGATCAAGAGGCCGACGACCACCCTGGGGGAGAGGATCAGTGATCCGCTTCTCTTGTTTTCTCCCATTATGCTTATGTACTTTCCTTTTTTTCCATTAATAAAGATATTGCTTTTCACATTCTTTCATGAATATTTACAATTTCCGCATTCTTTTACATATGAGATTGCATTCTAACTGTTTACAATAATATTGGTACAAGTTGATATGAACAGAATTGTATATATATGGGAAAATGATTACAAATGATCAGAATTGTACACTTGCTATTACAAAGATTATAAAAATTTAAACCAACCTTTGCAAGGGAATAATTGAGCTCGGAATTACTGATAATAAGGTCGAAGATGCTTAGCGTTCCAAGCTCGGGGTACTTCGGAACCATTCAGCCTTTTGAGATGATAAGTCTCCGGTCTTATCACTTTGGCGATGTGGTATGGGCCTTCCTAGTTCGGTCTCAAAATTCCCGCACTTGGTTCTCTAGTACTGAGAAAAACTTCCTTCAAAACAAGGTTGCCGACCTAAAAGTCTCTTCTCCTGACCTTAGAGTCGAAGAACCTCTTCGCGCGGTGCTGATAGGCTACTATTCTTAGCTGAGCCTTGCTACGATGTTCTTTAACTAGGTCTAGACTTGCACGCATAAGCGTTTCATTGTCAGCTTCATTGTACAGGTCCCTCCGAAGTGAACCGGTTCCTACCTCCACAGGGATCATCGCTTCGCAGTCGTATGTTAGCGAAAAAGGGGTTTCTAAGGTAGAGGTTCTCGGAGTTGTCTTGTATGCCCATAGGACTTCGAGGAGGTCGTCGGCCCAATTCCCCTTGCTTACGCCAAGCTTGGCCTTAAGAGTGTGCTTGATAGTTTTGTTGATAGCTTCAACTTGACCATTTGCTTGCGGCCTTGCGACTAAGGAAAATTTTATATGAATACCCAACTCGTCGCAAAACTGCTTGAATTTCTCATTGTTGAATTGTTTGCCGTTGTCTGAGATGAGAGTATGAGGAATCCCATACACACGATGTTCTTGAAGATGATGTCCTTGAGCTTTCTAGTCGTGATCGCAGCTAGCGGTTCTGCTTCGACCCACTTAGTGAAATAATCCACCGCGACCATGGCATACTTGACTCCCCCTTTACCAACTGGCATGGGACTGATGAGATCGATTCCCCACATGGAGAATGGCCAGGGGCTGGTCATGGTTATCAGTTGGTGGGAAGGAGCTCGCGTTATGTTCGCGAACCGTTGGCACTTGTCACACTTTTTAACAAAGTTGTAGGTGTCCTCTTGGATTAGGGGTCAGTAGTATCCTTGATGAACAACTTTATTAGCGAGAGATCGTGCAACAAGATGATTACCAGTAGAAATCCCTTCATGTATCTCATGATGTAATCGCCTCGCTTCGATTACACATCGAAGGAGATGGGCGCTAAACCCTCGCCTGTATAGCTGGTCTTCGATGAGGGTGTAACGAGCAGATCTTGTTCACAAAGTCCTTGCCTTGACCTTGTCGTCAGGCAAGGTCCCGTCTTTGAGATACTGAATGATAGGGGTCATCCAGAATCTGATTGCTTATATACACGCTTGCTCGTTCGATCGGGCTGATCGGAGGGGTCTCGATGAATCGAACAGGAATACTTTCGGTGCATCTCGAATCCAACGACGAGGCTATCCTTGGACCAAGGCATTTCTGCCATGAGTTGTTATCTCTAAGAATCTGTGTGATTGTGAAATGCTTGAACGGCTCAAGTGCGACCTTAGCTTTCTTTAGATAGCTGATCATGTTTTCTTCCTTGGCTTGGTGCTCCCTCCCCCAAAAATTTCTGGTTAACGACCAAAGATGGAGTCATGTGGATACCTGACGTGGCGCGACACCCATTTCTCTAGCCAACCGTAATCCAGTGAGCAGAGCTTCATACTCGGCCTCATTATTGGTTGCCTTAAAACTAAACTGGAGAATGCCATGAATGCGAGCCCCTTCGGGACTCAAAAGGAGAAGACCTGCCCCGACCCTCTTTCTGTTCGATGATCCATCGACATAGAGGCTCTAGGTCGATAGATTTTGAGCAGTTTCCTAAATGACTTCGCTCGGCTGTTGCTCCAACTCATTCGTCGGATGATATGAGAATTCTAATATGAAGTCGGCAATGGCCTGTCCTTTGATAGTTGCCTTCGGTCTGTACTTCAAGTTGAACTGACTTAACTCCGTGGCCTATTTAACCAACTTACCCGACGCCCAGCTTGAGAGGACTGTCTAAGTGGGTAATTGGTCATTACATGGATCGTATGGGTGTGGAAGTAAGGTCGCAACTTTCTGGAACCGATTAGCAGGGCATAAGCTAATCGTTCCATTTTTGGATACCGCATCTCGGCATCTAACAGACGCTTGCTCGCATAATACACTGGCTATTGGACCCCTTGTTCCTCTTCCCTAACTAAGGCTGCACTGACCACGAACTCAGAGACGGACAGACACAAGAGGAGGATCTTTTGCGGGAGAGGCTTGGACAGAAGATGTGGCTTCCTGATGTGCTCTTTAATACTCTGGAATGCCTGTTCGCACTCAGGAGTCCATTCAAACTTTTTATTGGCCCTTAGAACATTGAAGAATGGCAAGCAGCGATCTATTGCCCTCGATATGAAGCGACTGAGTGCCGCTATTCGCCTATTGAGGCTCATGACTAGCTTTTTGTTGGTCAGGCTTTTTATATCGAGGAGAGCTTGAATTTTCTCAGGGTTGATCTCTATTCCCCGGTTGTTAACTATGTATCCTAGAAATTTTCCCGAGGATACTCCGAATGAGCACTTGAGGGGGTTTAGCTCTATTCTGTATTACCGGAGGATGTCGAACATCTCAACGAGATGCGCTACGTGATTTGAAGCGACATACGAGTTTACTAGCATGTCATCTACATAGACCTCCATCGATTTTCTAATCTGTTCGAAGAACATTCGGTTAACCAACCGCTAGTAAGTTTTGCCTGCCGCTTCGGAATTGGCCGAAGGGCATAACTTTGTAGCAGTACAGCCCCCGATCTATAACAAAGGATGTATGCTCTTCGTCTGCTGCGCACATCAGAATTTGATTGTATCCCGAGTACGTGTCGATAAAACTTAGCAACTCGTGCCTGGAGGTGGCATCCACGAGCTGATAGATTCTGGGCAAGGGAAAGCTATCTTTCAGGTATGCTTTGTTAAGGTCGATGAAGTCGACACGTGTCTGCCATTTGTCGTTGGGCTTCTTTACTAGAACCGGGTTGGCAACCCAACTCGGATAGAGTGCTTCTCGGAAGGATCCATTCCGAAGGAGATTATCTACCTCAAGTTTTAAGGTAGCATATCACTTCGGATCCATTGCCCTTCTCTTCTGGCAAACCGGTTTGGCTTCACTGTCGATGTTTAGGGCATGGCAAATAATATTTGGGTTGATCCCTACCATATCTGTGTGCGACCATGCGAACACATTGATATTTTCTCTGAGGAAGTTGGTCAGTTCGGTGGCGAGCTGGGGGTTGAGATTGCTCTTAATCCTCAACATTCTACTCGGCTCGCTTTGGTCGACTAACACCTTAGATAAATCCTCAACTGGCCCACTAGAAGGGCATTCCTGGATGTGAGGATCCATATTATCCTCGGCTTGGCCAAGCTGCGGCTCGATCCAACTGATCACCATTGCTTGTCAGGGAATGCCGCGCGAGATGCCTTTCCCTCTGCACACCATCTGCACTATCCTTACATAACAGTCACGAGATGTGCGCTACAATCCGCTAACTTCCCCTATCCCGTCGAGGTGGGGAACTTCATCTTCAGATGGTATATCGAAGTGATCACCTTGAAATTTCTCAACAGAGGTCGTCTTAGGATACTATTAAAAGCGGATGGGCAATCCACTACCAAGAACTCAGTTACCTTAGTCACCTCGTCAAGTCACCCTGCATGGATCGGAAGCAAGATTGTTCCTTCTTTGGGGGATCGGGTGGTCCCTCCCCCTGAAAACCATATAGGGGGATAAAGGTAGGCTTCAGGTCGGCCTCGTCCAAATTTATTCTTTCGAAAGCTGCCTGGAACAGGATGTTCACAAAGACTTCGTTGTCCTACCAACATTCTCGTGGACGCAAAACACTCCCTATCGTGGGCGTGACTAGTCAGAGTCATCGTGGGGATGATGCAAGCGAACCGCATCCTTTTTCGGAGAAGGTAATTTCCTCTTCTTTGCGAACCTTTAGTGGTCGTCGCGTCGTGCTCATCACACTGATAGGGTCGTGAGGGGCTGTGCGAGCATATCTCTCCTGGGCACCTCACGAGTTCTCCGCGAGGTGCGGTCCCCCGAAGATCATTCAGACGTTGCAAATACCTTTGCGATCACGATGCTTCTGTCCTGGTTCCCCTTGATTTTTCTCCTGTGTGGGAGTGGAGTCATCAATATATTCCTTGAAATGCCTCGCTTGATAAGGTCTTCGATTGCTCTGCTTAAGAGTCTGGCACTCACCTGTAATGTCCCATTATCCCGATGAAAGCTGACAGATTTTTTTATTTTTCAAGCTTCACGATGGGAGATTTTTCATGGGCTCGGGCTCTCCGAGAAGGCTGGCTTCTTCCGACTTGTCAACAATAGCCGATACAAACGCATTCAAAGGTGTATTCTGATTTCGGTCGCGATCGTGATGAGGAATTAGAGCATAAGACTTTTTGCGCTCATAGAGCAGTTTCTTTCCTTTTCGTTGATCGTTAGTAGCCCATCTGCGATCAACTCTCCTACTTTCCCCCCAACCAGGCGCACTTCCTGAAGCGTCGGGGTTGCGATGGTGGAGCGCCGCCACAAAATTTTCAATACGAAGGTACTTCTCCGCGAGGTTATAGAAGCGGGTGAGGGAAACATCATCCTTAGCCTGTAGCTCTTTCCACATATCTGTCTGTGGGCGAACTCCCGCTATGATGAGAGTCCGAACAAACTCTTCTGGAGTATTAGCTACCTTATTGAGTTCTCTGTGGAATCAATCGATGTACGACTGGAGGGATGAATCCCTCTCTTGCCTTATGTTGCTGAGGTAGCTTAAAGGCATTGAGAACTTTTGGTTCGCTTGGAAGTGACACAGGAACGTCACACTCATCTGAGGCCACGAGTTGATCGATCTCGCTGGGAGCGACCTGAACCACTGTTTGGCATGAGAGGTAAGGTTACTGCCAAACAACAGCACTTCGCCAAATCTAAAACCTGGTGAAGTTCCATCAGGTTGTTGAATTCATACAAGTGATCCTGTGGATCAGAATTTTCATCGAACGCCCACATATCAGGCATTCTAAATCTTGATGAGAGAGGGGCGGCTAATACCGCGGAAGAAAAAGGAGACGCTGCTACGACTTGCCTTTGCTCATTTTGCTGAGCTTTTAACTATCTAGAGCTCACTGCAGCTCCTCAATCTGAGACAGTGGAGCTATTTAGGGATTGCTTTCACCCATGCGAGTTTGACCCTCGCGATTGCAGTTGAGGAAAGTCCGGAGGTCGGATTCCTCTTCTCCTCGGCCGGTAGTTCCGGCAGCCCTTGACACACACTGACTAGAGTTGTGTGATGGCGATGAATGGTGCGGGGAATTTTAACGACCTCCACGGTGGTACGAACTGCCTCGCGAAGTGTGGGAACCTCCCGCACGATAACGACAAAGATCGTTTCTCTGGCGGTGATGAGAATCGCCCCGCCCAACACTTTTATGGGACGGCTTGGGCTGCGACTTTTCACCGAGTCTTAACACCACGGGTATTCTACTCGGGACGTGATCGGTGTTCGCCAACCCTTTGGAGCTCTTAGGCCCGCTGTTCGCCATTTGCTTACCCTTCTTTCAACGCGCTGCAGTGCACGCGGCTTGGGCTATTGCCCTTCTCTACGCTTTCGCGCGACCTGCAAGCGTTTTTGGCTGTTGCACCGCCCCAGCTGATTCGGGTGGCACGCCCCGGTCCAAACGATCCAATCTTCGGTTGACCGTTTGGAGAGTATTGTCGAACCTCTCCAAGTAGCTTCTAATGGCAAGGTCAAGTTGTGAACTTGAAGGGATATCCCCTGCAACATTTTGTGGAACTGAAGGCACCTCGAGAGAAGTGTCCTCCTGTACTTGGGGGATCTCCTCAGCACCATGACTGGTTCGCTCAGGTTCGAATCAGGTGGCCATTTACTACTGTAGGACCAATTAGTCAGAGATTCTCCTAATGAAGGATGAATACTAATTCAGGCCTTTATTTTAGCACCAAACTGTTGATGCGTGATTTTGACACCAACTAACCGCAAGTGTGAAATGCTGAGCTAGCCCAAAAGACACACGTGAATGGGGGATTGAGAATGTAAATAATGGCAAGACAATGTTTAAAGTGGTTCGGATGCTTAACTAAGCGAATCCTACGTTCACTGATATTGTATTTATAATTAAAGCATCAGGTCGCGGCTTAGCGGGCTGATGAGAATACAAATGAGAGAGAGAGAGAGATATATATATATTATAGAAAGAAGATAGCTAATCAAGAGTAAAATGAGCGAATCCCACAAATGGGAGAGAAGCTCTCTATTTATACTGGGATGCATTGAGGTAATCATTACTGAATCCGTAAAAATGGGTCAAGTTCCGTGCAAATCTTCCTTTACGTCCCGTTATTCACCTACTCGCGCAATCTCCTCGCTTTTTATAGAGATTGGACACGTGGATGACCTCCAGCCTTTCATCGCCTCGCGCACCCTGACCGCATCGACAGGAGCATGTCAGCTTCACGCCAAGATGCGACGTGGTCAGCGCCAATGACTCATGCATCTCGCCTGCACCACCTTGACCAATTGTGCTAACTAGGCTCTACGTCAGCCCTACTTTTCCAGGCATAACAAAATCAAACAACGAACTCCAAGCATTTTGGGCACCATTCCTTCTCTTGCATCTCGGTGGCCTAGATACTTCCACGGCTTATTCCTTAGAAGATAAAGAGTTGAGGCTAAGGCATTTGCTTGGGCTGGTTTTCCAAGTTGGAGTGGTGTTTTTCATCTTCTTTCAACACTGGAGCAACAATGTATTGACGTTTATAGTGATTTCAATGTTTATCACTGGAGTTATCAAGTATGGAGAGAGGACTTTGGTGCTGAAGTCTTCAAGTGCCAAACAACTTAAAGACTCCTTGCGTCCAGCTCCTGACCCTGGTCTAGATTATACTAAAATCGTAGGAGAAGAGCACAAATTTGCAAAAAAGGAGTCTAAAGTCATTGGTAATTCTAGATGTATCACGTCAAATGCCAAAGGAAAATGATCTTGTTGAAGCTCATTTTCTATTCAAGAGATTTCACTTTGTTTTTACTCTGTACTTAATCACCCAGAAGCTTTAAACAAGGGTCTTGTAAATAAAACAAACTTCTTTATCGTTCGTTCTTTATATATATTTCTCATATATATATAATGTGAAAAGCTTAGAGTATAGACCTTGGAAAACTTTGATTAATCTATGAATTAGCCTACAAGATTAAAATTAATAAACTTCTGCATTAAGGATACTTACCCGTGTTCACTTCAATTAAACCTTCTATCAAAGAAATTAATGTGACACTGATAAAAGAACTCGAAACATTCATGGCAGCTCGCACTGTAGTGTAAACACATTATTATCAAAGGAAGAGGAAAAGTCTTTGCTTCTCCAACAAAAAGAAAACTCTGAAATAAATCATGATATGTGCTTTATGAAACAGAAGCTTTATGGCCACCTTTACCACACCCAACAAATAATTTGCTATCTACACTTTACAAAGGTTTGTTTCATTGGCATTTTAGGAGTTTGAGATGAGTAGCACTGCATCAAATTAAATAAGGAAAAATTCTCAGCAGACAAAGAGATAAGAGTCCTCAATTTTCCTACAAATTCCACACAAATAGTAGTAATTTCATTAATCTCTAAATCAATTATTATTTAACTAAACTTCCTAAAGCTCTATTAGATTTCTTCAATGCATCGACCTTCGTTTCATCTCCAATGGCATCGGTTTCGTGGTCATATAAATACTTACAAGTGATCGATATCTCTTCTTCTTCGGCCGATAAATCTCTCCTTCTTCTTTCCCAAACATCTCTTCAATCTTCGCCCAAATAATCTCATTTTGTATTCGCATATACTCTCCATCACCCAACTTCTTCTTATTCGTTTCCTTATAATTGCTCTTGTACTCGCAGCTGTTGCTGTCTTCATCGCTTAGTTGCATGAGCTGCTCAGCCGCCGCAGCTATATCCGAGTCCGATAAAAGCTTCTGGGGTGGTCGACATAAACATTCAGATTCCGCCATTGAAATTGGAGAAGATAATTATAAAGATTCAAACTCAAACCCTCTGCATCCAATTCAAGTCCTCTCTTTTCTTTCTTGTTTCTGGGCCGCTCTTGTCCCTTTCTCTTTATCTAGTTTTTCTCAGGCGTAGAGCGCGTTTTGAGGGTACGTGTTGTATGAGTTTGAAGAAAAAGAAGAAGCTGCAACGTTGGTGCAATGAAGATGAGTAATAAAATATTATCTTAATTTTTTAGATTCTCTACTTCCGGTTCTATCTTATTATCCAACTGAAATTGATTTCAATCCTTCCGATCTTCCGACCATTTCATCTTCACCTTTGTTAACCTGATCTTTGCCCTCAATCAACGGTCTAAGTTAATTTCAATTTATTTCTACTTTTTCTTGCAATTGAGATTGCTTAATTAGGAAGATTAATATATATTGTGATAAAGACTTGGGTAGGTCCGATCTTGAATAATAATTAAAGGAAGTGGTTTGAGCCGTTGGATATGAGTTGTTATTTGATTGGGTGAGGGAGATTGATTGTCCGATGAAATGGTCAAACTTGGAAATAAATTTGATTGTGCTCATTTGTTCTATGCAGCCACAACTTTTGGCTTTATATATGAGAAATTTGGTCAAGTCTAAAGACAGAGAGAAATATATATATGAGTAGATATTAACGGAAAAAATCATCTTGACCAAGGAATTTAACGATTGGTAAAGCTCTTCCCCTTGGTCGACAAGTCTATTTTAATTAAAAATGCTGTTAATAACTTTTTCTATATACAGTTTTATAAATAAATGTCTTTTATTTTGTAATAAAAAGAATTTGTTTTTGAGCTAATGGATTTATCAATAAAGCTTTTTTTTTTTTTTTTTTTATGATCGAAGTGTTTGAGTCAGCTTACATGTACTAAAGATCAACTAATCCTTCGAGAATCTAGAACTATGAGCCAGATAATAGTTTCGATGGCTACCCTATTAGTAAACGAAAAATGTTTCAAACTCAAAACTTCTTAAGTAATATATTTAGAAGTCTATATCAAATTAATCACTCGACAACTCAGAGATAGTTTAAATAAATAAAACTCTTCCCTTTCTTAATTATTTCTATAATAGTATAACCACACATGGAATATGCACACCATTAATAAACTGTTAAACAAAAGTTATTTATTAGTTAGAAAGCTAGACAATATTGATAGAGGTGATAAATGATGCAATTTACACTCAAACTGAGACACAACAACATGAATGAATGGAAAATAAAATTGAAATTGCACAAAAATGCAATTCATTTGATCTCTTACGGCCAGTCAAATAGGTGGGAGCTAGAATAGACTTGAAAAAACAAAAGAGTCAACTTGTGAAATTGAGTATGGTTTTGGATGACAGTAATTTACGCTCACAATTTATCAGCTATGATTAAATCTCTTTGCAAGCATGTCATGCTTCCTTTTACTATTTCACCTTCATTTAAGGACACATTTCACAGAAATTTCATATTTTAACCCAAACAATTTCTCAGCTATGATTAAATCTCTTTGCAAGCATGTCATGCTTCCTTTTACTATTTCACCTTCATTTAAGGACACATTTCACAGAAATTTCATATTTTAACCCAAACAATTTTTCGACTATACTTAACAACCATATTGGTGTCAAAATAATCATACTTTAACACTCTAGCTATTCCAAGTTCCAACTATTTGTTTTGGTAAAGGATGCGTGTTTGGCTAAGATCTAACAAAGAAAATTCGGGTGTCCACATCTCCTTTATCATATCTTAATCAAATTATACTCTTATTTCAATTAAAATTTATATAGATAGATCGATCATTGAAAAAAAATTATTTTAATATAGATTTTATTGTCTTTATGCTTCCGGTTACTAGTTACCGATGGCCTTGACTGATTATTAATATAATTTATAGAATTATATTATAATTTAATCTTAATACTATAGCCTAGAATATTAAATAATCAATATAAGGTTATATTAGTAAATATAAATATAAAAGTTAATTTAGATATCATTCATTTTAAAAAACAAACACATTATATATATCTTAAGACTATTGATTATTATGTGACACTAAAATCCATTAAGTGTTAAGTGAAAAAACAAACACAACCTCAGTGTCTATAAACTGGAGTCTGAGGAAATTTATAAAACAACGGAAAAGAAAGAGGAATGGAAAGTAATTGATGTATTGATCCTCTAGAATTGAAATTAATTTATGGCTTACTTGAACTTAATTGGATTGAATATAAAAAAAGAGAATTTGTATTAATTACTGAGAATTCTGTCAAGGAAAAAATTTGATACCATCTAGCTAAAATTATATGCTTTTATAGTCATATGAAGGTAATATTTTAAAGAGTAATACTAGATCTACAACCCAATCTTACAACTTTCTCTCATAACCTCCAACGTGACAGTTCGTCATTGATCAGCTTGCAAAATGGGGCGGGTTTCACCTACTTGTATGGGTTTTATCTATCCATTTGTGGATTAACAAATGACAAACTACTACATCGAGTGTTATAAAAGAGACTGTGAATCTAACATTATTGAATTTTAAAAATCATTAGTACAATTGTTAAATTCCCGTTCACACAAGATGACTGAGACGTGTTTTCTCCCTTGCTAGGCTGGACTCTTTAGTGGACATCTTCTTTAATTTTCTATTTTTGGGCCTTCATTCTGGGCTTACTAAATAACTTTACCCTATATCTAAGTTTACCAATATTGGTCCAAACCCACTAAGCTGAAATTCACGACAAATTATGTTCTTACATAGGGGTAGGTGTAAATCAAGAAAATATTTAAAAACAATAGTGAAAATATAATAACGTTAATGCGTAATGAAAAGTTAAGAAGGGGTTATCCTATTAATGGTGCTTGGTAATGCAGTTTAAGTTAAGCAAAGCATAAGTATAACTAAAGGAGAAAAATAAATTAGTTTCCATAAAGAGGAATCAAATAAAATTGTATATGCTTATATATAATATTTTATAAGCATACTGGGACCTCAATTATTAGCATGGTCCGGCCTTTTTTAAATCATCTAATTGCAAGAATGAGTGCTTTGGCAATAAAGTTACTTTACTTCCTTTATAAGGCTTGTTATTGGATTATTTTTCACTAACAAAGACGATAAAGAGTAGTCATCCGTTCATAAAATAATCCTTGTGGATGTATTTTTTGTTATTAATTAAAGAATATTTGGCTATTTTTTAATGGTAGCTACGGACTCTTTATAGTGTTATAAATTTGCATTTGCATATAATTTCTTGTCACAAACATAAACTGTCTAGCTAGAAATGCATGATTCACGTGATAGATAAAAAAATCAGAAAACTTTGGAGCTTGATATCGATGAAACCATAAAATGAAGTTATTCTTTCAGGAGGCTATTATATTAAGAGATATAGGAGAACTTGTGCTATCTCATTCCACACTTCAGTGCTTTGTTCACGACTCCATTTCCTTCTTGATTTTGTCCGTAAAACGGTAAAAGAGCCTCCAGCTACAAATTATGGCATCTCAAATCTCAAGTCACTCAATCTGCAGTTACATTTGTTCAACAAAATCTCTCGCAGGTGCAATTTTCTCTTTTATGTTATTTGCAATTTTTCTCTTCTTAAATACGTTGTTCTTTTTTTCTTTTTATTTCTATTTAGTAGTAAAATCAAACACATCCAGCCTTCTAGTTTAAGAGTATCTCTTACCACTATGAATAATACTACGCAAACTCTTTCATGCAACCTTATGTGTCACCACTCTTTAATGGACATATTATTTAATGAGTCGGTTTTTTATTTACATTCATCTATTCATTTTATGAAACATAAAGTTGTATGAAAGGGTGTTTGTACAAATAGTATTATTTGACTATTATCGCCGTAACAAACTTGCTTAATTATATGATGCTATTAGACTAGTTTAGGATAAGTATTTAGGGTGCACAGTACTAGACTAGACTAATTTTATGGGATTGTACTAAAACGAATAACTATAGATTGAATTAGATTTGAGAAGAATCATAATAGGATATTATATTTGATAAAGTATTTCATTAGACAAAACTATCTATATGATTAAACATTTCAAATTTTACCAATAAATTAATTTGAATAAAAATTAACTAAATACTTGAATTTTAATTTAACTATAAAATTATTTATATTTATTATAAAAATGTTAAAAAAATTATATTTATTTTATTAAATTATTATTATGTATTTGTAATATTCAATACTAATTATAATAAAATATTGGAATATATTTAAAACTGCAAACATCATTTGCATGAGGCTCCAAAAAAGAAGATCCGTGGCCAGGGGTTTCTTTTTGCGTTCATTGTTTGGACTAAAAAGAATTCAGTCCCAACTTCAAATAATCCAAAGTTGTTCTAAACATGGGATTAAAGGCACTAATTTATTAAGTTATAATATATGATTCCATCCACTTCGTAGAAGTTATTCTTTAGGCATTTTACATTATTTATTTAATTTAATTATTGACAAGCAGTCAGTTTTGTCTTTCGCATTTTCTTTAAAGTCAATTCTTAATTAACGTATTGACTAAATCAAACTTCCTGGTTTGGCATCCAAAGTTCTTAGCTAGGTACACCTTTTTTAATTTTTTTTTATTATTATTCACTGAGCACACACAAACAGACACGTAATAAATTTCTCTTGTAGACATCCTAGGTTTTCTAAAAACGAGACTTTTTGAACTCTTGTTAACAACAATTATCTCTTATTAGTAAAAATTAAATTATCACATATAAAATTTTGTTTTTTTAGTAGTAGAAAAGTATAAAACTGTTGATGCGTGATTTTGACACCAACTAATCGACACGTGCGTAATGTTGGTTGGCCAAGAGATACATGTGGGTATTGATAACGTGAAGAACAAATGCAATAATGAAAGCTTTTTAAAGTGGTTCGGATGCTAAAGTAGCAAGTCCTACGTCCACTGATATTTGTATTAGTATTGTGGGTCAGGTCACAATAGCAGACTGACTTACAAATGATTAGGGAAATATAAATACAAAGGTACAAGAGAGAGAGAGAAAGAGAGAGAAAGCTAGTTCAGAGTGTAAAATGGTTGAATCCCCTTAATGAAGGAGTCTTCCTATTTTTATAGTGAGATGAATGCAAGTAATCATCATTAAATCCATGGGTTGGTGTGAATGTCAGGACAAAATTTGGCTTCACGTCACATTGCCCACCTTCCAAGCTGATTTCACGTGATTTGGAGCAGAGAAATGGACACGTGGGAGCTCCATAGCGTCTGGCAGGCCTAACGTGTGCTTACCGTTCTGACGGGAGCAGGTCACACCCCATCACGTGATTTTCCACGTCAGCCCTTGATTTCCCAAGTGTAACAAAAGTCCCCTAGTTTTTAAGGTTTGAGGATCGAACCTTGGAAACTAAGTCATGCCGTGATTGGAGGTTCTGATAATTTTGACTGAATGGAAGAAGCTCGGGACAGGGCCTTTTGCAAACACGACCTCGCACAAACCTCGCCCAAACGACCTGACAATCATCATCCAAGCGACCTGGCTTCATCGGGTGTTTCTTACCGTGCCTTAGGGTTGGAGATTCAATGAGCTTGTTTCTGCGCTGTCAGGCGCTCTGCATGTGTTAAAGCGTCTGACAGGCGCATTAAATGCGTTGTGTGCTGACCCGACGTTTTTTTGACAGAGCATTAATTACACGACACACTCGAAACGACAACCCTCATCACAACATTGAATGCGACGTGGGGCGCATTTAATGCGGAGAGAGAGAAGGGCATCGTTTCGATTCCGAGGGGTGGTAACCGTCGGTTCATAGTCCACATAAAAGCCCAAATTTTTCAGATGATGCCACCAGAATCCCTTTTGCCTCGAGCGAAAAATCTTTGCAAACCGGAAGTTCTTCTTTTCTGATTGGCATCTCTCCGATATCCGAAATAAGAACCGTCCTCGGTCACGCGCCCCAGAAGGTAAGGTCTCTCTTTTTCTTTCTTTATTTTGGGGGTGCAATGGCGTTAGGTCTACTGGTGTTTCATCAGAGACGTGACACTAGCGTCGGGTTCGAGCCGTGGATGGCGGCTCGAGTTACTGTTAGGGTTTAAGGAATTTGTTCCATGTCGCCGTGCGGGGCAACGTGCGATGGCTAAGATGACCTTCTGTCTGTCGATGTTGCAAACTGTGGAATGGAACCTTCAACGTCCAAACCCGATGAAGGAGCCGATTCGTCTTCGCGAGATGTTCCCGCGGACGCATCCCTTGATGTCTTCTCGGTTCTCACCCGAGAAGAGTTCGAGAGGATAAAAAGACAGTTCGACGTCCGCGCAGAGGTGTTCCTCAATGCCACCCGGTCATCGCGGCATCCTTCCGATGGCCTAGCTGCGATCTCCGAAGAGATCTTCAAGGCTGGAGGGATGATTCTTTTCCATCCTTTTATTAGGTCGGTCCTGGATCACTTCGGGATCGCACCAATGCAGTTGATGCCAAACGCGTATGTCATCGCCGTTGCGATGTACATCGCGTGCCGCGAGAGTGGCTTGGGCGAGCTAACGACGGTGGAGCTCGGCGTCGCGTATTTTCTAAAAAAGAGTAAGGACAATGACTCCTATTACTTGTCCCGACGACCTACCATCGCCGAAGGGATACATAGCTATCCCAGCAACGCGGGGGCCTATGAGACGAAGTTCTTCTTTTTCTGCTACGACGGCCATTGTCGCTTTCAGAAACCAAGTAGGTTCTTCTTCGCTAGGTTCATTAGCCGTATGCTTCCTTTATTCTAGGGACCTACATTCTTTTACAGTTAACAAGACGACCAGCCAAGACCTGCCCACCGACCTGAACAGGCTCATGTCTTTTGGAGTCCTCCCCGAGGAAAGTCGGGACGTGAGGAAGCTCGTGACGACCGAGAACTTGCAGAAGTACGGTTTTTTTAGTAACAACTCGTCTTTGGAGTCCCCAGAATATAAGTTACACTGATTCCCTTCTGGTCGTAGAATAATTTTTGTTTAGTTACTAATGTACTTGCATGTAGCGACCATGCCTCCGAGCTTGGAATGCCAAGCACCTCCGGCCATACTATTAGTAATCCCGAACTCAGCTCTCATTATAAATTAGTTTTTGATTTTGTTAGTCCCTTTTTATTGTAAAGTATTATTCTGTTCGCTTGCAACAGTTCGCATTTATTTTGTTCGCTTGTAACAATTTGCGTGTAATATTGCCTATGTAAACAAACTGAATTGTAAACTGCACTCATGTATGATAAAGCGAACAGTAATTGAAAGCAAAATGTATTTTCATTTATTTACAACAAAAATTGTTAAGACCCTATTAACTCCAATGGAGTCGGTCTCATTGCACTATGCATGGTCGGTGGGGGGATCCTTCGAAGCAAGACCCGAACCCTCTGCCTGGTCGGATCCTCGGGCGGCTGCTGCTGCTTCATCATCTTCCCTCGCCAAGATCTGCAAGGCTTCCTGCCAATCCCTCGGGAGGTCGGACATATCCAGATCTGGGTTCTTTGGTCGCAGGGCATAGACGGACCCAATCGCCCAGTCGGGGCCTTATCCTCGACCTCCTCTGACTGGATCCACATTTCTTCAGTCAAGGAAGCAACTTTTCCCCGACTCTCTTGGAGTTCAGCCTCAAGATCTAGCCTTCCCTTTTCGGAGGCCTCCCTTTCTTGTTCTGCTCACTGAGCCCGCGTTAAGGTCGTTCGAAGCTCCCTGTCCTTCTCTCCGACTTCCTTGGAAAGTCTAGCAGTTGTCCTTTGAAGCTCTTTCACTTCCTCCGCACATCACTCAAGCTCCGTCTTTTGGAAGTCAACTGTGCGCATAGCGGCCATCTTTTGGTTCAAGTATCTGTTCGCTACCTCAGCGGACAGCGCTCTTTCCGCTTCAACGTCCTCCAAGCTCTGTTTGAGCTTCGCGATCTCATCTTTCAGGTCGTTTTTCCCTTTTGCGGCCCCCAGCCGAGCTTTCTCTAGGGACATTCTCATGGCGAGCAGAGCCTACGAGCAAAAAAGAGTTAGAACAAAAAAGGCAGACATTCTTCAAGGACAACCTTGCTTAAATGCTGAAACGACGTGGTCATCAGGTCAACATCGCCCGTATCGACCAACTGATCATATGACTCCGATAGCCCACACTCAAGTAGAGAGTAGACTATCGGCTACAGGTATTCGGGTAGGTTCCCAAGCGCGTCCAGTACTGGTGTGTCCTTCGCCTTGTCGGCAGCCACCGTCTCTTCCTCGGGTTCCTTGCCCGACCTCTTTCCGACGCCCCGTCGCGACCTCAGGTGTTCGTCCTCAGATTCGGTCTCTGACTCGTCGACCTGAATGCTTCCTCTTCTTCGACCGCTGAGTCGACCTGAATCTGCTTCCTCTTCTTCGACCGCTGAGAAATTGTCTTACGCCTTGGACGAGCAGGCGATGGCTGAGCGACCTATTATGTCCTGATCGTCTCTTCCTTCCTCGGGACGAGGCCGGGAGGCGGGATGCTCACACAGCTATGCCTCGTGGGGAGCAGCTTCGGCTCCCCTGGCCCTCCTCGATTGAGGGAAGTTGAATGGCGCTCGCACATGGTAGGAAACGCCCGATGAAGCCAGGTCGCTTGGATGATGATTGTCAGGTCATTTGGGCGAGGTTTGTGCGAGGTCGTGTTCGCAAAAGGCCATGTCCCGAGCTTCTTCCATTCAGGTCGAAATTATCAGAACCTCCAATCGCGGCATGACTTAGTTTCCAAGGTTCGATCCTCAAACCTTAAAAACTAGGAGACTTCTGTTATGCTTGGGAAATCAAGGGCTGACGTGAGAAATCACGTGATGGGGTGTGACCTGCTCCCGTCAGAACGGTAAGCACACGTCAGGCCTACTAGACGCTATAGAGCTGCCACGTGTTCATTTCCCTGCTCCAAATCACGTGAAATCAGCTTGGAAGGTGGGCAATGTGATGTGAAGTCGGATTTTGTCCTGACATTCACACCAACCCATGGATTTAATGATGATTACTTGTACTCATCTCACTATAAAAATAGGAAGACTCCTTCATTAAGGGGATTCGGCCATTTTACACCCTAAACTAGCTTTCTCTCTCTCTCTCTCTTGTACTTTTGTATTTATATTTCCCTAATCATTTGTAAGTCAGTCCTCTGTTGCGACCTGACCCACAATACTAATACAAATATCAGTGGACGTAGGACTTGTTACCTTAGCATCCGAACCACTTTAAAAAGCTCTCATTATTGCATTTGTTCTTCACGTTATCAATACCCACGTGTGTCTCTCGGCCAACCAACGTTACGCACGTGTCGATTAGTTGGTGTCAAAATCACGCATCAACAAAAACTTTCAAGATTTTGCCTTTCAGTAATGAGAGTTTAAGATTAGATTTTAGTTTCACATCTGAAAATTTTCATATAGATATAATCAGGAGTCTTTTTTTCCTCATTGTATATAGTACATCTCTCTTGCAAACATTTTGGTTTTTGAACATCCAAACTTGAATTCTCACTAGCAAGCAAGAGTTTAATTTGTGTAAGTGAAACAGAGTTAACCTTATGCGAGAATTTAAATTGAATTTTAAGTTGTACTCATTTAGAATTATATACATATAATAAACTTGCATTTACAATAAATAAATATAAAGATATGAAAGGTAGAGACTATTTTTTTTTTTTTTTTCAATTTTGTTTAGCAAGTATTGCGCTCATAATTTACACACACATTTAGTCTCCGTCAGGAAATCTATGCATAGATGCACGTTTGTTCTTTAGAACTATGCAAAACTCTACAGTGATGATACAATGAATCATCACAAGTCACAGTATAGTTTATCAGCATTGTTTTATTTGTAATTTTTTCTAAAAGGATTTTATGTTGGCTGCAGTTGTATCATCGGAACGAAGAGATGGCTTTGCAATCTTTTACAGAACATATGATCAAACTTTGGGATGGATGGGAAATTCGACTGTTGGTTTTATTGAGTCTTTTTGTACAAATCATCCTCATCATATTCGGTTCTGAAAGAAAATATACTAGAAGAACTTGGATCAGTCTCCTTGTTTGGTTAGCATACTTGACAGCAGACATGTTGGCAACAGTAGCTCTCGGTTTTCTAGCTCGCAGCCGAAGAGATTCTGCAGCTGATAATGTTTTAAAGCTCCAAGCATTTTGGGCACCTTTCCTTCTGCTGCACCTTGGTGGCCCCGATACTATCACAGCTTACGCCTTAAATGATAATGAGTTTTGGCTAAGACACTTTCTTCAGTTTGTGTTCCAAGTTGGAGTAGCATTTTATGTCTTTATACCATCCTGGAAAAACAAAGATGCCTTCAGATTTATAGCCATTCCAGTGCTTATCGCTGGAATATTTAAGCATGGAGAGAGAATTTTGATGCTCTACTCTTCAAGCTCCAAGCAATTTAAAGATTCCTGGCGTTCACCTCCCGGTTTTTCTAATGATCCTCTAAACCTAACCTAGAGAATCATGAGAAAAAAGAAGGGTCTGAAAAGAAGTCAATAGATCCTTCTAACCTAGAGGACAAAAAAGAAGAGTATGAAAAGAAGTCTACCGAAAAGGTAAATAATTACCTCATTGAAGCTGTTTCCTTGTTCAAAAAATTCAGGTGTCTCTATGCCGATTTAATTCTCGATCATGATGAAAGAAAAGAAAGTTACTCTCTTCCCAGCAAGAAGTCAGCCAAATAAGCCTTCAAATTGGTAGCAACTGAGCTTGGATTCATGTATGATGTCCTCTACACAAAGACAACCACAATTTATTCCATGTTATTCTCCGTTGCATTTGTCTGTTCTCCCATATTTTTGTATCAGTTATCTTCTTAATCATTATTGATAAGTCTTCCTATTCACCAACTGACATCTCCATAACTTATATACTATTAGTTGGAGCTATCTTTCTGGAGGTCTATGCATTAATCGTGCTTCTTTTCTCTAACTGGACAAAATATTGGTTGATCAAGCGTAATTATATGTCCATTAATACATGCTTTATTGGTTTACTCTCCAACGACAACAGAAGGTGGTCAGGATCCATGGGTTATTATAATCTATTAAATTTTTCTCTTTTTGAGTACAAATTTTTCGAAACTTCCTCGATGATGGAAGAGACTGTGAAGCGATTTGGAATCAAAGGACTGATAGAGAAGTGCAGATATTTGAGCTGGAAAGAAGTGGATGATGCTTGCTAGAAATGATCTTCAAACAGTTTCTTGAGAAAAGCAAAGACATTAAAGAGGATCTTTTTGATAACAAGAAATTGAAAGAATTGTTAGGTCGGAGAGGTGATTATGTGCTAAGCAAAGGACACTGTGTTAATGAATTTCATCGGAGTACAATTGAAGTGGAGTTTGATTACAGTCTTCTTCTTTGGCACATCACTACTGATCTTTGTCGTTACGATGATATCTGTAACCTTCAAGAGGGTCAAAAACTTCCACCAGAAAGCAAAATTAGCAAATGGTTATCACATTATATGTTATATCTTTTAATCATATGTCCAACCATGTTGCCCAAAGGGATTGGTGAGATATGATATAAAGATACATGCCTAGAAGCCATGAGATTTTTCAGAAATATAAACTTTGATTCATCCCTTGATATAAACTATGATTCGTCCTATAAAAGCACAGTTTTCAAGGCTTTTCTTGAGAACTTTGGTCAAAAGGATTGCAATGGTAGTCTGTCAGTGCTATTTCATGCATGTACGCTTGCCAAGCAGTTGCAGGAATTGAACATCTTGGGAGATGATAGTGGGAGGAATCATAAGTGGGAGATAATAAGCGAGGTGTGGATTGAAATGAAGGGATATGCTGCAAGTCATTGTGGATGGAAAGAGCATGGAGAAAAACTTGTGAATGGTGTAGAGTTACTCACTCACGTGTGTCTTCTTATGCATGTCTTGGTTTAAGTGAACAATATCAAATCCAAAAGCAACCAATTCGCCAGCATTGGAAAACTAACCTTTTTGAAGGATTACTATCGTGTTAATCTTGGGTGCCCCAATAATGTTCGTAGGGACAGCGTACTTGCTTATTTATAGGTCTCTCTCTCTCTCTCTCTCTCTCTCTCTCTCTCTCTCTCTCTCTCATTTAAATTATATGAAAAAATTTCATGATCTCACTTTCTACATTCTGTTTCCATGTTCAATGCAGGTCTTTACAAAAGAGATTGCAGAAATGACTTCCATAAACAAATATTATTCTAGTAATGTCCTATTTTTCGCCTATTCGTTGCCAGAAAAATTTCATCAATTTTTTTAAAGTTCGTTATCAATATTGTTTACTTATATAGTGTTCTATATGTAATATCCTACAATTATTAATTCTGTTAAAAGTGAAATATGAAATCAATTGCACGACTATTACGAGTTATAATAATTCATAAATATTCATAACACCAACTACTTGATCGTAGTAACTGTTGTATATAGCATATTATATAGTTTTTACTTAATAAATTATGACTTTAGATTTTTAATATTTATCTTATTGACTTTAAATTTTCACAAAATTGTTCTATGATAGTGATATCGTGGGATAAAGCAGCAAAGAAGAGTTGAAGTTAGTCCATGCTGCAGCTCCAGCCCCAGTAGTTTTAGTTTGTTAATGTCAGATTTTAAGCTAAATTAATTTAAGTGAAGTTTGTGAATGATGATTATCACCATATCTTTCATTTGGATTGCATCGGTTAAGTTATGAGATTTTGTGTTTTTCGTATCAGATTCTCCTTCAGTATTGTTTTTTTATGTTTGATAAGTTTTATAGGTAATATAAGGGATATTATATTCCTAGTAGGGCTCAAATTTTCATTTCTAGTATAATCCATATTTCTATTTACAATTATATTTTTCTTTAAATTAATATTCTTAAAGAGATACAATTAATTCACATAGAAACGTTTAGAAAACCGAGCCATAATAGTCCAACACTTATACCTAAAAAACCAACTTGTTAAGGTTCCACTGTGTTTGAAACATGAATATAATGAAGAGAGCATTTAGAATTATTATTCTCCTTTTATTTGTATTTGTTAGAGATAGAGTGATTTCCAATGCATCACTGATCAACTGATTAAGTATGAATGAATTGGGCAGATGAGGAAATTCAAACAAAACAATAATAATAGGGGGTAAATTATTATTTCAAATACTAATTGAGAAAAATTGTTATTCAAGGGAAGGAAAATTTCTTGAACTCTTGGTTAAAAACAAGCTTATTCATCTATTCATGCCCAAATCTGGGCTTTGTCATGGGCCTTTCCGAGTCGGTGCTATTAGCACACTATGTATTAACTAAACAACCCGCACCTCCTTTTCAAGTAAGGTTAAATAAAAAGGCAAACAACATTTAATCAATTAGAATTTGAAATATCTTGGCTTTAAAGATATTTGCATTTCTACCTGGGATATCAAAATAAATAAATAAATATTTTCCTGATAGAGAATATGTTTGTTAATAGTTTTGTAGAAGTGTAAGAAAAAAAAAAAAGAAAATTATACCAAAGAATAGTTTTTTTCATTTAAATCACTTTAGTTTTTATAGGATGAATACAAATTGTAAAGTTACAATTTTACCCTTACTTAAAATAGAAGTGGAGGCCTTTTAGTTAAAATGTGGGGTTCCAAGAGTAATGTTATATGTACAAACTATTCCCTACAAATTGGTTTGACATATCATCTATTCTAATTGTTTAAATTATCTCTAATTTAAATTCATTCAATCACATTAAAACACATCAATTTGTGTGGATGGGTTTGTGTGAGGAGTTTATATATAAAAATTATTTGCTATCATTAAACATAAATTGTTTCGAGTGTGGAAACCTCAATTAACAATAATTAATTCTTATTAGTAAATTCCACCTAAAAGATTTTAAATTCATTTGCATTAATTGTTTCCACCTAAACTCCTCTTGGCATTAGGGTTGCTAACCAAACTACTAAATTTGATACAACACATGGTAAATAGTGATGAAAGAGGATAATTTTTGTAACATTAATTAATATACGAGAAACATTACATTTAATTGATGAAAGATCAAAACTGTGCGAGAAAAGCAACCTCTTGAATATTGACTTCAAATTCAATATGTGCTCCAGGGAGATAATCTACCAAGAAATATTACTTCTAAAAAGAGTCTGGGAATTTTTGTTGACATAAAGAAACAAGAAATCAATGAATTTCTAAAACACTTAATTTTGAGATTTTTATCATTTTGAATTTATTTTGACACCATAGCAATAATGTCGGGTATTATCCGCAGAATGAGTGATTATCTATCAATTTGAATAAAAGAGTTTGTATGTATGAAAACTAATAAAACGTGAGTTAACTTTCGTTGATTATTGTATTATATGCTTTATTTGTTAATTTGAAACTTTTCTTTGTAACTATGGTCATATTTTCTTTTAAGTTACAATTCTTTCCATTCATCTTCTTGTCAAAAGATAATTTCATATGTAACTTACAATTAATGAAAATGAATTAATCCAGATATTCTGAAGCATAGAAATTCTTGATATAAAAATTTATTTACGGATTATATTACCAAAACCCATTTAAAAAGTTAAAAAGAAAGAAAATCAAGCTCTCTAGTAGAGATTGCAATCTCGAATGATAAAAAAACAAATCTAAGTATGCATATTAAATAATGAATTGATAGACGGACCAAATTCATATTTGAAGATGATTGTTAACTGCCTTTACTCAATTTTAAATAGATTATTACAAAATATGCTCAGAGTAAAGCCAATTCTTAATTTATTACGTTTTAATAATAAACTTACTCGATTACTTCCATTAGGTTTGTTGTAATATAAACTCACGTAATCATATATAACTAAAATATTAAATTAATATGAAATATATGTTAACAAATGAAATGCAAAGTTATTGACATAGAGTACTTATAGAGGAAAAGTAAAGTAACGTGGCAAAAATCAACAAAATATTTCAAAAACAAGAGTGAAAGGATTCTACAATGTTAATAACGTTAACATTGTAATGGTGCTTTGTAATGCAGTTTAAGTTAAGCAAAGCATAAGTATAACTAAAGAAATTAACTTCCATAATCAAATAATATTTTATAGCCTGGGCCTGCTTTTTTCTTTTTAATTATATATTAATATCTTGATTTTATTCTTACTTTAGCCACAGATATTTAGTTACTTTTGGAATTTTTGTCTTATACTTGACTATCTCTCTCACTGCAAGAATGTATGCTTTGGCAATAAACCTGCTCACCTCCATTGCGTTAATTGACAAAAGATAAAATCAAGTATATATCACGCACTACAAGAAAATTGGCATTTTGCAATCAATTTTTTAGCAACTAACCAGAATCAGTTACAAAAAGGCTACATTTATCAACTAGATTGACATTAGTCGAGCAAAGAGGATTAAAATTTTGGGGCCCGCATGTTCCAACATTTGGCATCTGAAGTTAATTTTTTGCGACTATTTTGTTAGTTACAAAACCGGTTGCTTTTAGTGACTAATAAATTTAGTTGCAATTTTTTCCGGGTGATTTTTCCCTCCAAAATATGATAATTTGCATCTAAAATATTATATTTTGCATCTAAATTTTTTGTTACAAAAAATTTTTTTTGCAACTACTAATTTAGTTGCTAAATTAGTTGCGAATAATTAGGGATTTATTAGTAACTATTATGATTAGTTGTAAAAAAATAAAATTACCAAAATATCCTATATTTGGACAGTAATTACAAGGCCCCAAAGTATATACAACAACTAAATTTGATTTAGTTGCTAATTTAACTTAAAAATTTCATATTCCCCCCAAAATTATTTGTTCCCGCTAGACCTCAATTATGGGCAACTAACACTAATTCTTTGTTGACTAAATTTTTAGTTACAAATTGACTTATATTTCAAAATTAAATAACTAATTAGAAACCTTACTTTTTTAAGTTATTTACATAATACCTAACCTATATAAAGCAAGCATTTTTGTCAATTTCATCTCTTCTCCACACATGTTTGCCCTAGCTTTTTCCCCAAATTTCTCAAACGCGCAACCCAAATTTCATCTCTTCTCCACGCATGTTTGCCCTCACTGTTGTCCGAATTTCCAAACTACAGAACTTGACTTCATCTTTTCCCCACGCATCTTCATCTCTTCGATCTGACGCGCCTTCATCTTAATCGCTGATGCCCGAATTTTCGAACTGCAGAACCTGACTTTTTTATTAAGACAAAAGTTTCCCACCCATCAAAATTTTCGCTTAGACAAAATTTCCCACCCATTTTTCATTCTCTCTCAGTAACTCTTTCTTTCTCACTTAAATGTTTGTTTCAGTCCACTTTTCTTTCAACAGAATCTCCAACTTGTGATTCAACTAAACAACAAGAAGGAATCAATGCCACAAAAGAAAGAGAAAGCCAAGATACCCATCTAGGTTTGCAATAAGTTTTTATATCTTTTTCTTATTATGAAGGTGAAAAAACAGAGTTCAAGAAATGGGGATATTGTATGAAGATGTTGTACTAATAAGTCAAGCCGAGAAGCCAGGTGACTCCATTGTTATCATAGTTAACTGTCCCGACAAGACTGGTTTGGGGTGTAATTTATGGAGGATTATCTTGCGTTTTGGGTTGAGCACCTGTAGAGAAGGTATACTTTTTTTCTTCATTTTTAGGTTGGCTGATTGGTAACGTTATTGGAACAATACCGTAGTGTTTTTTGGTTCGAATTATCTTCATATTTGCTGATTTTTCCTCTTTTTTATTTCTTTCATTTGGATTGTTTGATGTGCCTTCTTGCATCATGTTGTTTTTTTACTATTTGACTGTTGATGTCTTGATGATATGATTTTTTAATATGTATTTGTTATACTTTAGTTTGATGAATTCCTTTCTTTAATAGCCTTTTGCCATTTTGTGATTTGCGGTCCTTTATATAATAATATACTAAAAGCAAAATCCTTTTGCCATGCTTCTCCTTTTTGCCTATCACGTGTTTGCGGAAACTCTTCTGTGAATTTTTACCATACTTCTTATCTTTTACTTCTTCCTTTATTAATTCTGCAACTTCTTTCTTTTTCAGGACGATATAAATAGGAATGAATGCCGGCTTCAAGCTTTTCTTCGTTCACTGGCCAAGGATGCCAAGAAATATTCTTGCTCTGTTACTCGCACATATGATTTAATCCTCATTGGGTGTTATATTGCACATGATTTAATCGTGGGTTAAAATGTTTTTCAATTTAGCTAGTACATTATTGCGAACAATGAAATTTCTTGCAATTTTAAAAACATAGTGGCACTTGACTACTGCATTTTGAGTATATATCTAATTAGCTGATGCTTTTTTCATCATGTGATGCTTACTTGTAAATAATGTTAAGGAGTTTTTGTGTTATAAAATTATTTTAGACACAACAACGGATTGGTGGTCTATGGGTGTCATTATATTTCCTGTCAATTATTTTGGTATTCACTGATGCTGAATTGTTATAACTGTTTTAGGGAATGTTTGTTAGTTGATCCCAAAGAGCATCCAATGCTACTTGCCAAACCATCTTCAAACACTTAACAACAGAGGGAAAGGTGATCTGCCACTCTGAAGTTTTCTGTTACTGGTTTATGGTAAAAGCATAATTTTCTACTATTTCAACATCCTTGCATGTTTACCAGAAATTGTTACCTATATGGCTCACAAGTTGTCTATGATGGCACTATATAGGATTCATGTGTTAGAGATGTAGCCAAATTTATAGATAGAGATGCTACCTTCTTGGCAGCTTATGCTACTCTATTAATATTAGTTTTCAGTTTTTCTTTATATGTTGTATTTTATAGTTTTTAACGGCAAATAATTTGAAGTGACTCAGATAATGGTAGTGTTCGTTTCTTTGAGGATTGTTGTTTGGGGGCTGCTTTTGGAATTAGATTTCAAGCCTTCGGTTAGGCTTTTTTTTGTACTTACATTCTTTGGTAGATTACAAGTATTCTCGTTTATCCTATACCTGGATTGGTGGGGAAAAAAAAAAAGGATTGAAAAGTTGATTTAGCCAGGTTTTAGTTATAGGGTATATATCTTATTTAAAAAGAATGTCCTACTTATCTATTTCACTATTTTGATGTCCACCTCACTCAATACTTGCAAACTGATAGAAAAACTTTTTTCTTTTGTTATTTACCTGTTTCAGCGGCTGTTTAAAATGTTGATGATTCTTTTAGGAAGTTTAAAATTATTTTACTATTTATAGGGATAAAGATTCAGTTTCTTTATAGGTGCTTCTACTAATCAAGATCCAATATTTGGTTTGTGAAATTCCATGAATTCATTGTACTTTGAATGTTGCTTTTAAAATAGTTTCATTTACATGATACAACCGCAAGGTATGCTATATTAAGTTTTGCAGATTTCATCTACTTGCCATCTTTTATTTTTTCCTCTTACAACTACATTTATTTTAACATGATGAATGTTATTTTTCATAATCACAAACTTTTTCAGTAGTGGAGGATCAACTATAGTGGCCGCAATACATGATGGTTATGTTCTTCAAAAGGTAATTTTTCTTATAGCTACAATTTAAACTATATGCTAAACTTTTGTCTTGATATAGAATAGACTCCCTGGTGATCTACGTGAATCCCTAAAGTACATTTATAACTTATTGTTGAATATGTTTTCAAGAATCCTTTGTATACACTGGGAACTCCAATCGGTAACTTGTTAAATTGTTTTTTAATGGTGATTGAAATATATCAATAATGGATTTTGATATGTCTCTTTTACCAATACCGATCAACTCTCTTGATAATGATGCAAACCTACTCAAAATCCTATCTATGTTATTTAGAAGTTCTACTCAAAATCCTTTTTAATTTTCAATACATAATTTTTCTACCATAGTCACTTTGTTTTAGTGATGCAACTCTCTTTGGTGTTACCACTGATTGTTTAAATTAGTTGTTATCATGGTTAAAGATAAGAGATTACATGTTACTGTTGCCCTCTTCTTTAATGAATTTCTTGACCTTTGTTTTCTACGCATTTTTTAAGATAAAGGAATAACAATGCTTCAGAAATATTGGTTGATAGAGCTGCTTCATGCTCATGTAAGCCGCGCCTTCCGATTCTGGTGGTGAAAAGAACATTCATCCCACATTATTTAGGGATGACTTTACTCAAGCTATGCGTGATTTCCTTCCAGTTGTATGCGAGACATTAGTAAACCTTTTCCTGAAGGTGGTTGCTCTGGTTGGGATGATGTTGGTGGTCTTAATGACATTCAGAATGCGATCAAAGAGGTATTATTTCTTTTACTTCTGATCTTCTTAGAAATGCAAGGCCAATAGAACTCCTTTGAACTCAGAACATTTTGATATTTTATTGCTTCCTTGAGTTGATAGCTTATTGGACCTTTTGAAGTATGAACCCTATTGGAGTGCACATTTGTACGCTTTAGATTTTAAGCTTGAAAAATGAGTTCATCAAAGTTGAATACTCATTGAAAAATCTTTGATGATAAACAAGGTATCTACTCTTCTAGCATTTGACAGTTTAACTAATAAAAGTTCCTATTTTTGGAGTTAATTTTTGAGTGTGTCCTGTGTAATGTACAAAATGTCAAGAGCTAGATGCTTCTAGCTTCCAAGTTGAATGAGCAATTATTCTGAAAAGTTTTGCTAGACGCAAGGGTTGGTTCAATAGTCCTACTTTTTATCTATAAGATATCACTGGTTTAAATCCTCTTGGAACCACATATTGAAGATATTATATCTGTTAGGTTTTCTAACAACTCAAGGTTGTTGTAAATAGTTTGGGTTCTGAACTTGGTGCTCATGTCAAGGGGTTTTTGGATTATAAAAAGGAAAAAACAAAATCCATTTGTCTATTTGTATCATATATCAGTTGCTAATTCTATATTTAATTATCAAATCATTGAATTGCCTTCAAAGTTTCCAAATAACTTTGCCAAAGCTCCTTTACGTTTAAGGTCAAATGTTCTCTTATATGGTCCTCCTGGTTGCGGCAAAACTCACATTGTCGGTGTTGTCTTGCCATCGCTTGTTCTTTACGATTTATATCGGTGAAAGGGCATCGAGCCGTTGAACAAATACATTGGTGCTTCTGAGCAAGTTGTAAGATGGCATAAGCCTTTTCTTTTTATCTATATTCCATTAAATCTTGTTCAATTGTATATTATTCTTGACATTTTGATGATACATAGTAACTAATAAGGTGTCTTATGAAATTCAGAAATTTCAATCCATTGTTCTCTGCTAATGTAATTGAGTAAATATGAAAGCCTTTTATATTGTTATTTTCTTATATATTCTATGATTTAGTTCTTTGTTTACTTGTGAAAGTTATTTCCAGAATTGAGTTGTTCAAATGCCTAAAATGATTAGAATTAACCACTAAATTTTGGTCACCAAAAGATACATACGTCCACTAATAAAATAGTCACGAAAACTTATTGGATTTCACATTCAGCGTCTAAAATGACTATAATTAACTACTGAATTTCGGTCACTAAAAGATACATTCGGCCACTAATAAAATAGTCACGAAAATTTATTGGATTCCACATTCAGCGTCTAAAATGACTATAATTAACTACTAAATTTTGGTCACCAAAAGATACATTCGGTCACTAATAAAATAGTCGCAAAAACCGTTTGGATTCTACATTCAGTGTCTAAAAGTATTACAATTAGCCACTAAATTTTAGTCACAAAAAGATACATTCGTCGACTAATAAAATAGTTGCAAAATCCTTTTACGAAATTACCCTTACACCTTTGGCGTCTAATTTGTGTGGGATTCGCGACAAATTATTAGACACTAAAACATACATTTTGCAACTAATTGATTAGTCGCTATACAATTTTACCAAATTACCCTTAAACTTTTAGCGTCTAAGTTGGGGGACTATTTTGACCAACATTTACCGACTATTTTGCTAGTCGCAAAAAAAAAAAACTTTTTGCGTCTAAACCACAATATAGACGCACTATGAATCTGCAACCAGCCTACTGCAACTAAGGGAGCGACAACAAAATTTAGACGCTAAAAATGGCTTAGCGTCTAAATGTGACTTTCTGCGTCTAATTTTGCTAGACGCAGAATGCCGGTTTTCTTGTAGTGACGCTATCCCATTCTAACCCTTTTTCCTTTTTTAATAATTCTTTTCTTGTCATTTCATGGTAAATATTTATAAGCCCATTCCAACTTTTTCTTTTTCTTCTTTTTGAATAATACTTTTCTTGTCAGTTTAGAAAAAGAAAAATATAATTCCTTCCCAATAAAGATTGGTTTCAGGACTATGAGGAGAATAGGTTAGAAACTGTCTACATGGGGAATAATAATGCCTGTAGGGTTGAAGGGATAGGCAGCATCACATTAAAACTAAACAGTGGAAAAACTGTCAAGTTGACTAAAGTGAGGTACATTCCAGAATTAAAAAGAAACCTAATTTCACTAGGTGTCTTAGATGAATCTGGTTGTAGTTACAAAGCTGAAAATGGTTGTCTTTATGTTTATAAAAATAACTGTGTTTTGCTTGAAGGGATAAAAAGAAATGGCTTGTATATTCTGTCTGGATCCTATTATGCTGATTGTTTAAATTCTGCTTTGGTTTCTACTAACTTGAATGTTACTGAAAAATGGCACTTAAGACTAGGCCATATGAGCCAAAAGGGCCTGGACATCCTCCATAAACAGGGCCTATTTGGTAAGGACCCTATTAAACCTCTTGAATTCTGTGAAACCTGCATTATGGGCAAGCAACACAGGTTGAGTTTCCAAAAGGGGACTCACCTGGCTGCTAATTGCTTAGAATACTTGCATGCTGACTTTTGGGGACCTGAAAGGGTCAAATCACATGGGGGTAGTAGTTATTTTCTGTCCATAGTAGATGATTATAGTAGGAAGGTGTGGGTTTTCTTACTTAGGACTAAGGATGAAGCTTTGGATAGGTTTAAGAATTGGAAGGTTCTTGTAGAGAACCAAACTGACAAAAGGGTTAAAACCCTTAGAACAGACAATGGCTTAGACTCCTGTAACCTGGAATTTGACTCTTATTACACTGAACATGGCATCCTAAGACATAGAACTATTAGGAGAACCCCTTAGCAGAATGGGGTTGCTGAAAGAATGAACAGGACCCTTTTAGAGAAGGTGAGATGCCTTCTCTTCACATCTAGCCTTCCTAAGTCATTTTGGGGAGAAGCCCTCAACACAGCTGCCTACCTTATTAACAGAAGTCCCTCAAGTGCCATCAGTTTTATGTGTCCTGAGGAAAAATGGAGAAATAGGAAACCTAGTCTAGGACACTTGAGGACCTTTGGGTGTGCTGCATACGTCCATAATAGTGAAGGGAAATTAGACCCTAGGTCACTTAGCTGTGTCTTCCTAGGTTATCAAGAGGGAACCAAAGGGTATAGGCTTTGGGATAGAAGTACCCCAGGAGTTAGAATAATAATCAGTAGGGATGTAATTTTCAATGAAAATATATTTCCTTGCAAAGTTGCTAACCTTGATGCAGGATCAACAAGCAGCAATTCCATGAACCAGGATCAGCTTGAGAGAGTCCAAATTGAGGTGGAGCTTGCTGAAATTCAACCTGGTTTCGAACATCAGGAAGTTGAAGCAAATGAACCAGATCGGACCCCGACTTGGAAGAGGAAAATGCAACAGAACCTGCTGAACCCCATCCTGACCCCTTAGCCCAGTACTAGCTAGCCAAGGATAGAAGTAGGAGAGAAATCAGGCCACCAGCAAGATACTCCTATGGGGATTTGATTTACACACCTGGTGGCAGGGGCTCAAGTTCAGAGGACAGAACCAGACTGCTATGAGGAAGCAATCAAATCCAGAGACAAAGCAAAATGGCAAGCTGCAATGGAGGAAGAGATGTTGTCCCTAAAGGTAAATGCAACCTGGTCTTTGGTTCCAAATCCCAAAGACCAGAAACTGATTGAATGTAGGTGGTTATTCAAGCTGAAAGAAGGTATGAACCCTTCTGACCCCCCTAGATATAAGGATAGGTTGGTAGCCAAAGGCTACACACAGTGGGAGGGAATAGACTTTAATGAGATATTCTCCCCTGTTGTTAAATATAAGACCATTAGGATTATGCTAGCCATAGTTGCTCATGAGGACTTGGAATTAGAACAACTGGACGTTAAGACTGCTTTTTTGCATGGAAACTTAGAAGAAAGGATTTACATGAGACAACCCATAGGTTTTTTAGATAAAAACCTGCCCAACCATGTATGCTTACTTCACAAATCCTTATATGGATCAAACAGCCCTCCCCAGGCAGGTATAAACGTTTTGATGCTTTTATTCTTAGCATTGGCTTCAATAGAAGCAAATATGACAGTTGTTTCTACTATGCTTTATATGATGACATGCCTTTATATTTGCTGCTGTATGTTGATGACATGCTTTTAATTTGCAAGTCTAAACCTAGGATAGAAGAGTTAAAGAAAAAATTGAACTCTGAATTTGATATGAAGGATTTGGGAAGTGCTAAACGGATTCTAGGCATGGTATAGATAGAAACAGAAAGGACTTTGAATTAAAAATCCATCAGAAGGCTTACCTGGAAAAATTAGTGTCTAGGTTTGGCATGGCAGGTTCTAAAACTGTGAATGTACCCCTAGCTGGTCACTTTATGTTAAGTAGATCACAATGCCCTAAATCTGATGCAGACTTAATAAAAATGGAAAACATCCCTTATGCAAACGTAGTTGGGTCAATAATGTATGTCATGATTAGTACCCGCCCAGACCTTTCTTTTGCAATTTCCCTCTTAAGCAGATTTATGTCAAACCCTGGTTTTGAACATTGGCTTGCTCTTAAATGGCTTGTTAAATATATCAATAGTTCTATTCATGTGGGCTTGATAGACGGACCAAATTCATATTTGAAGATGATTGTTAACTGCCTTTGCTCAATTTTAAATAGATATTACAAAATATGTTCAGAGTAAAGCCAAATTCTTAATTTATTACGTTTTAATAATGAACGTACTCGATTACTTCCATTAGGTTTGTTGTAATAAACTCACGTAATGATATATAACTAAAATATTAAATTAATATGAAATATATGTTAACAAATGAAATGCAAAGTTATTGACATCAAGTACTTATAGAGGAAAGGTAAAGTTACGTGGCAAAAATCACAAAATATTTCAAAAACAATAGTGAAAGGATTTTACAATGTTAGCAACGTTAATGCATAATCAAAAGTTAGGAAGGGTTATCCTGTTATTAATGGTGCTTTGTAATGCAGTTTAAGTTAAGCAAAGCATAACTAAAGAAATTAATTTCCATAATCAAATAATATTTTATAGCCTGGTCCTGCTTTTTTCTTTTAATTATATATTAATATTTTGATTTTATTCTTACTTTAGCCACAGATATTTAGTTACTTTTGGAATTTTTGTCTAGGTAGTATCTCATACTGGACTATCTCTCTCACTGCAAGAATGAATGCTTTGGCAATAAACCTGCTCACCTCCATTGCGTTAATTTGACGAAGGATAAAATCAAGTATATATCACGCTATCCCATTCTAACCCTTTTTTTTTTTTTCCTTTTTTTAATAATTCTTTTCTTGTCAGTTCACGGTAAGTATTTATAAGCCCATTCCAACTTTTTCTTTTTCTTCTTTTTGAATAATACTTTTCTTGTCAGTTTAGGAGAAGAAAAATATAATTCCATTCCCATGGATGAAGTTATTCTGTAGGCATGTTGCATTATTTAATTCTCTGCACCTGCATGCATGCAGTTCGTTTAATTGGTCTCTTACTTCTTCAAAGTCAGTTCTTAAAATATTGAAATACATCAACTTTTTGGTTCCACAGGCAATAACATCACCCTCATCTAATCTACTTGCAGTAGCATCCCAAGTACTTGAGGTGCAACTGTTTTTTTTTTTTTTTTTAATTGAGTAAGCTAGTATTAAAATAATAACCATAAAAAAAAAAAAAAATTTGTCCATATGGCTAGCAACCATCGTTGTAGTTTATTCTGTACGTGAAATTGGTTAGTTTAATTTGTCTCTTACTTCTTCAAAGTCAAGTTATAATTTTGGGTTACCTTGAAATTTAAATGAATTATTTATTTATTTTGTTTATGAGTAATAAATGTCAAAACTGATCAAATTACATTTTAAATGGACTGTACGTGATGTTGAGGGAACACTGTTCTCTTGTCAAATTTTGTGCAGCTCCCCAAACATTCACTCTATTACCTAGTTTTCCTTTTTTTTTTTTTTTTTTTTTTTTAATCTTTTTGAATAATTGTTCTGTTGCCAGTTTAGGAAAAGTATTTAGGGTGTACGTGTTTGGCGCACAATACTACACTAGACTAATTTTATGGGATTGGATTAAAATAATGAATAGCTATAGGTTGAATTATATTTAAAACTGCAAACATCATTTGAATAGATCCGTGAGGGGCCGCGGGTTTCTTTTTGTGTTTATTGTTTGGACTAAAAAGAATTTAGTCCCCAACTTCAAATAATCCAAAGTTGTTCCAAACATGGGATTAAAAGCCCTAATTTATTAAGTTATAATATATGATTCCATCCTCCTAGCAGAAGTTATTTTTTAGGCATTTTACATTATTTATTTAATTTAATTATCCGCAAGCTTGTCTTTTGCTTTTTCTTTAAAGCCAGATCTTAATGTATTGACTAAATCAAACCTTCTGGTTTGGCATCCCAAGTTCACACAGACATATAACAAATTTCTCTTGTAGACATCCTAATTTTTCTTAAAACCAGACTTTTTGAACTCTATTGAACAATACTTAACTCTTAATTATTAGCAAAAATTAAATCATCACATATAAAGCTTTAACCATTGGGTTTGTGGCCGGATAACAAGACCTTAACCATTAGGATGAGTTACTTAGAATTCTTGTATTCGAGTTCTCGCAGTAACCACCTACCACATTTGTGGTCTACCTACCGTATTGTACTTGTAGTGTGTTTGACTGCCCCATTGGGCTTGTAGTGTGTTTGGGGACCAAACTTGAATCCTTACTAGTATGTGAAAGAAAGTTAACCTCGTGAGAGAATTTAAATCTGAATTTTAAGTTGTGCTTATATAGAATTATATATATAATAAACATGCACTTGCAATAAAATAGATATAAAGATCTGAAATATTGAGACTATTTTTCTTTTTCAATTTTGTTTAACAAGTATTGCGCTCATAATTATAGCCAAAAGAATAATTTACACACATTTAGTCTCCGTGAGGAAACCAACGTATATATGCACGTTTGTCTTTAGAACTATGCAAAGGTCTACAGTGATGGTACAATGAATCATCACAAGTCTAGTATAGTTTATCAGCATTGTTTCATTTGTAATTTTTTCTTAAAAGATTTTATGTTGCCTGCAGTTGTATCGTCGGAAAGAAGAGATGGCTTTGCAGTATTCTTTTGCAGAACATATGATCAAACTTTGGGATGAATGGGAAATTCGAGTTTTGGTTTTGTTGAGCCTTTTTGTACAAATCATCCTCATCATATTCGGTTCTAAAAGAAAATATACTAGAAGAATGTGGATCAATCTCCTTGTATGGTTAGCATACTTGACAGCAGACATGTTGGCAACAATAGCTCTCGGTTGTCTAGCCCGCAGTCGAAGAGATTCTGCAGCTGATAGTGTTTTAAAGCTCCAAGCATTTTGGGCACCTTTCCTTCTGCTGCACCTTGGTGGCCCCGATACTATCACAGCTTACGCCTTAAATGATAACGAGTTTTGGCTGAGACACTTTCTTCAGTTTGTGTTCCAAGTAATAGTAGCATTTTATGTCTTTATACCATCCTGGAAAAACAAAGATGCCGTCAGATTTATAGCAATTCCAGTGTTTATCGCTGGAATAATCAAGTATGGAGAGAGAATATTGGTGCTCTACTCTTCAAGCTCCAAGCAATTTAAAGATTCCTTGCGTTCACCTCATGATTATTCTCAGGATCCTCCAAACCTAGAGAATCATGAGAAAAAAAAAGAGTATGAAAAGAAGTCAACTGAAAAGGTAAATAATTACTTCATTGAAGCTGTTTCCTTGTTCAAAAAATTCAGGTGTCTCTATGCCGATTTAATTCTCGATCATGATGAAAGAAAAGAAAGTTACTCTCTTCTCAGTGAGAAGTCAGCCAAAGAAGCCTTCAAGTTGGTAGCAATTGAGCTTGGATTCATGTATGATGTCCTCTGCACAAAGGCAACCACAATTTATTCCGTGTTCGGTATCATTCTCCGTTGCATCTGTCTGTTCTCCCATGTTTTTGTATCAGTTATCTTCTTAATCTTTATTGATAAGTCTTCGTATTCATCAAGTGACATCTCCATAACTTATGTACTACTAGTTGGAGCTATCTTTCTGGAGGTTTATGCATTCATCGTGCTTCTTTTCTCTGACTGGACAAAACATTGGTTGACCAAGCGTAATTATATGTCCATTGATACATGTTGCATTGGTTTACTCTCCAGCGACAACAGAAGGTGGTCAGGATCCATGGGTCAGTACAATCTATTAAGTTTTTCTCTTTCAGAGAACAAATCAGCCCAATCGTTGATTGTTCGAGTTCAAAAGCTACTTGGAATCAAAGAACTGGCAGAAAAGTACAAATATTTGAGCTGGAAAGAAGTGGATGATGCCCTGCTAGAATTAATCTTCAAACAGTTTCGTGGGGAAAGCGAAAAAGTTAAAGAGGATCCTTTTCATATCAAGAAATGCAAAGAATTGTTAGGTCGGAGAGGAGATTATGTGCTTAGTAATGAATTACTTAACGAATTTCTTTGGAGCACAATTGAGGTTGAATTTGATCACAGTCTTCTTCTTTGGCACATCGCTACTGATATTTGTTACTACGGAGATTTCTTTTGACCTTATGAACTTCCACCAAAATGCAAAATTAGCAAATGGTTATCAGATTATATGTTAGTATCTTTTAGTCATATGTCCAACCATGTTGCCCAAAGGGATTGGTGAGATAAGATATAAAGACACTTGCCTAGAAGCCATCAGATTTTTCAGAAAAAAAAAGTTTGGTTCATCCACTGAAATCAGTTCAGTTTGCAAGGCTTTACTTGATGAATCAGCACTGGATATAAACATTGTGAATAAAGGAAGTTCTCTGTCGGTGTTAGTTCACGGATGTAAGCTCGCCAAGCAATTGCAGGCCTTGAACAGAGGTGATGGTGGGAGGAATAGTAAATGGGAGGTGATAAGTGAAGTGTGGATGGAAATGGTGGGACATGCTGCAAGTCATTGTGGATGGAAAGAGCATGGAGAACAACTTCTGAATGGTGGAGAGTTACTTACTCACATATGTGTTCTCATGGCACATCTTGGCCTAAGTGAACAATATCAAATCCAAGAGCAACCAATCCATCAACATTGGAGAGCTAAGCTTTCTGGAGGATTACAGTCTTTGATGTCTTTGATCTTTAAGATATTTTTCGTGATTTTCCAGATATTTTTTCGTGATTTTCAAGCTATTTTCCGTGATTTTCAAGCTATTTTCCGTGATTTTCAAGCCATTTAAGCCATTTGTGCTGTATGTCTCTCTCTCTCTCTCTCTCTCTCTCTGTATTTATCACTGTCTCTCTCAGTCTCTTTGTATTTATGATTCTCTCTCTCTCTCTCTCTCTCTCTCTCTGTATATTTATCACTATATCTCTCGCGCTCTCTCTGTATTTAACACTTTCTACATGTCCAATGTAGCTGCATATATTGCATGGTGTGCCACTTGTTATTCTTCGCCATCTGCTACGACCAACTCTGCTTCTACTGCTTCCGACGGTTCTGATAATGATTCATAAACAAATATTGGAATGTCTCTTATTTTTGTAAGATTCTCCTACTTTCACCTATTCGTTAGATGAAAATTTTCCTCCTCTTTTTGAGCTTTTTTCAGCTACATTATATATATAATGCAGACATTGTACAATTTTTAATAAAGTATCATTTTTAATGGTCAGATTTGCGTCTACCCACGTAATGATTTATGCTATGTTATAATCGGGTTTTGGTTGATGATATTTGTTGAATTATTTTATTATATGTCACTGTTTTCCTCTCTCTCTCTCTCTCTCTCTTTCTGCGTGTGTATTTATTTCCACATGTCCAATGTAGTTGCATATTGTGGGTGGTGTTTGGCTTCTTCTGCCCCTACGACTGCTGCTTCTGCTGCTGATTCTACTGTTGTAGCCGCTGTCTTGATTATGCAGTTTAAAGAAAAATCCCTGACTCTGGGTGCTATCTTTACTGTCGGTAAGCTATAATTATATTATATATTTTGTGAGTTTGCACCTAGTTACAAGATTTGAAAGGATCAAATACCTTATATAATGAGTTGTAGTATGTATTCAATGATTAGACCAAGAAATTCATGAAACTAGAGGGTGTTTGTTTCAGCTTATGAAAATTAGCTTATAAGCACCAATTTTAGTTTATAAGCATTTAAAATTTTAAGCAATTACATATTTGGTTAAAGTACTTATAAATTACTTATAAGTAGTTGACATGTTTGGTAAAATGTGGCTTATAAGTATATTTTATTATAAAATGACTAAAAAGGGTACAATATTAAATAAGGGTATATTATGAAATTTTAAAATTAAACAAGGATAATGTGGTAATATACTTTGTCAAACTAGCTTATAAGCAGAGTGTTTATAAGCCAAAAAAAAAAAAGTACCTTCCCCCCAACTTATTTTTTTTTGGCTTATAAGCTCAATTTATAAATTCAAAAAAGTTATAAACAAACAGGTCAGCATAATTTTAGAGCTTATAAACTAGTTTGACCAGCTTATAAGCTTAGACAAACACCCCCTAAAATCGATTGTTATATTATAAGTTTTATAAAATATTAACGTCATTGAGATCAATTTTTCTGGTATTATAGTTAATATTTTATTAAATCTCATAGTCTTAGAGACACCATTGACTGTCTAATGATAGTTTTAATTGTTTTTTGAGAAGGCACCTTTAATTTATTGATTATTTTAATTTGGTAACATCCATCGTTGTTGAGGGTTACAATGATATTGTATGAAATCAAATGCACTAGTATTTAATTATGTTTTATGTTCCTTTGGTGGAGATATATTACTTTGGATTTTATCTAAGTAACAAAGTGAGAATTGGTCAACTAGGGAGACCTAATTGATTTGGGTCGTTCAAAAAAAGGCTAAAACCGAATCGAACCAGCAACCGGATCTAAAATCCGGCTTTTGTTAAAACCAATTCAATTTTGGTTCAAGAAAATATAAAAACTGAATTTTCGATTTAGTTACTAGTTTAGGGTTATTTTATAATCGGTTAACCAAAACCGGTTTTTTGAATTGATTTTCAATTAAAATTTTAAAAAGTAAAAACCTAAATCCCCAAATCCAAATCCAAATCTATTTCTGTTTTTCTTTTCTTTGTTCTTCACTTCACTCTTCTTCATCTTCAATACACATTTCTCCTCTCATTTCTCTTTTCTCACGTTCACTTTCACTTTCTCCTCTCATTTCATCGTCAATCTTCAGCTTCTCCATCTTCCATCACTCTCATTTCTCCTCTCATTTCTCTTTGGAGTGTGCAGATTTTTGTCCCGTCATTCTCATTTCTCTTTCCTCTACAGATTTTTGCCCTCTCTTCTCATTTCTCTCTTCTCCTCTCATTCTTTTGAGTTCTTATAACTATTTTTGTGCAGATTTTTCTACTTTTTTTTTCTTTCTCTCGTCAATTTGGAAAATTTGCTTAACCTTGTGTGAAGTTTTATTTTTTCATGTTTAAATAACCTTGTGTGAAGTTCTTATGTTGTAAGAAAATTGATTGTTGCTTTTGAGATTGACATCATCTTATTTTCTGAGAGGAGTAGCAAGGAAAAGAAACTTTATAAACAAAGCAAGAATTACAAATTTTCTCCTCTAGTTTCTTTTATGTTATAACCTAAGCCTAATAAGCAAATCCGCAACACAAAACAACACACAAGATTAAGGATCAAGAAAATCACACACAAATACACAAGGCACAATTTTTACCGTGGTTCGTCTATCCAATCTTGGATAGACTACATCCACGTTGAGCTCCGAAAATATGGAAGCCCATTGCACTTATGAGACAGTCAAAGAATACAAGAAGAACACAGTTACAAGTCTGCCTCAAACAGACTACCACCCACTACGGCCTAATCACTCCAGAACCTCTCAACAATCTACAAGAACCAGAGGACAAACCAGCCTCTAGAAGGAAACTCAACCCTCTCTCACTCAAAACAGATTAACCCAGAAAGATTCAACAGAAGAAAACCTTAGCCCGAGTGTTTATCCCTTTTTGCAAACCCTAATGCCCTGATTAACGAAAATACGCGTTCTCTCAAGTGTCACTGTTTATCTTCTTTATATATGATTTCATCAGCAGTTCTCAGCCCTTGGATCTGTCTTGATCCGATGGCTGAAACTTGGTAATGGCTTTAAACAAAACGACCCCGTTTTGACTCAAGTGAAACGGCTCCATTTTTGGCTTCACAAAACTTTCAGTCTCCACCTTGAAGCCAACTTCATTCCCTTTAGTGCAGTGAGCTATCCTGTATTTCTTCTCAGCTCTTTAAGGACAGAACTTACTTAATATGAAGCAGGTTCAAGCAATGCTTGAACTTGGCTGTGGTCACCACTTTTGTTCCCATGTCCGCTGGATTGTCTTCAGTGGGTACCTTCAACAGATTTAACTCTCCCTTTGCAATCAAGTCTCTGACATAGTGGTGCCTTACATCCACATGTTTAGTTCGTTCGTGATACACTGGGTTCTTGCTTAAGTGGATGGCACTTTGACTATCAGAGTAGACTGTTGCTGTGCCATTCAGCAGATTAGCTTCTTTAAGGATTCCTTGCAACCATGTTGCTTCCTTGAATGCATCTGAAACTGCTACATACTCAGCTTCAGTAGTGGACAATGCAACCAGAGGTTGCAACTGAGCTTTCCAACTGACACAGTTTCCCCGATAGTGAAGTAATGGCGGTTGTGGACTTCTGAGTCTCATCACCTGCAAAATCTGCATCTACATACCCCACCAGATCAAGTGATGCATATCTTTTACAGAACATTAAACCAATTTGAACATTACCATTAATGTATCTCATCAACCATTTTAATGCATTCCAGTGTTCATTTCCAGGGTTTGACATGAATCTGCTTAATAGTGATATTGCATATGCTAAGTCAGGTCTGGTGGATATCATGGAATACATTACAGAACCTATGGCATTCGAGTAAGGGACATTCTCCATTTTCAATCTTTCAGACTCTGTTTTTGGGGACTGTGACTTACTAAGTATGAAATGGTTTGCTAAGGGCATTGTCACTGCCTTGGATTCATTCAGTCCAAATTTTAACACTAGTTTTTGTAAGTATGAGGACTGATGCAGTTTAAGTGTATGTGCACTTCTGTTTCTATCAATCATCATTCCTAGTATTTTCTTTGCCTTCCCTAAGTCCTTCATATCAAATTCAGTATTCAATTTGGCCTTTAATGCATTAATATGAGACATGGACTTGCTAATTATTAACATGTCATCTACATATAGCAGAAGGTAGATTGGTATGTCATTCATACAGGCAAAGTAGAAACAGTTATCATACATGCTTCTAGTGAATCCATTTCCTATTATGAAAGCATCAAATCTCTTGTACCACTGTCTAGGGGACTGTTTAAGTCCATACAGAGATTTATTAAGCAAGCATACATAATCAGCCAGTTTTCTGTCTTTAAAGCCTACAGGTTGACTCATGAATATTTTCTCATCCAACTCACCATGCAAGAAAGCAGTTTTAACATCCAATTGTTCTATCTCTAAATCATGTTGAACTACAACTGCTAGCATGAGTCTAATTGTTTTAAATTTAACTACTGGAGAAAATATTTCAGTGAAATCAATACCTGCTCTTTGAGTGTAGCCCTTTGCCACTAACCTTGCTTTGAATCTTGGTGGGTCAGACTCATTTATCCCTTCTTTCAGTTTATACAACCATCTGCATTCGACCAATTTTTGATTCTTTGGCTTTGGAACCAGTGTCCAGGTTTTGTTTGAGTGCAATGACTCTATCTCTTCCTCCATAGCAGCCAACCAATCTCTTCTATCCCTTGAACTCATTGCTTCATCATAGGTATTTGGTTCTGATCGATGTGTTTCGCCCTGACTAGAGTGTCAGATAAATCAGTCAAGATAGCTGTACCTTCTGCAGGGGTCTGATTTCCGACTGTCCCTAGCTAACTAATATTCCCAAACAGGTTGCTCCCGCCGATCCTCTTCAAGATTGCGGTAGGGTAATCGCACCCTCCCTCTCCCGATTTTGTTGAGGTTGATCTTCAACATGGTCGATCTGCTTATTTCGGGTGTGCCTGGTCGAGTTAGTTTGAGCTCCACCTCAAACTGGGTTGTCCCAGTTTGTCCTGAGGTTTCAGACTCTTCTTGTGAGCTACCTGCACTTGTTAGTGCCAGGTTTGCAGGGAAAAACTATTTCATTGAAAATCACATCCCTACTAACAATTACCCTGACCCTTGGGGCATCCCTTTGCCATAGCCTATAACCCTTTGTTCCCTCTTGATACCCTAAGAAGACACACTTGAGGGATCTTGGTTCTAACTTTCCATCTCTGGTATGTGCATATGTTGCACATCCAAAGACTCTTAGGTGTTCAAGAGATGGTCTCTTTTCAGACTACTTCTCTTCAGGGCACTTGAAGTCTATTGAGCTAGAAGGACTTCTGTTTATAAGGTAAGCTGTTGTGCCTAAGGCTTCCCCCCAAAAAGTTTTTGGTAGACCAGCTGTGAATAAAAGGCATCTAACCCTTTCAAGAAGGGTTCTGTTCATTCTCTCAGCAACTCCATTTTGCTGAGGGGTTCCCCTAACAGTCCTATGCCTCAAGATTCCCTCTTCTACACAATAGGAGTCAAAGTCCCTGACATGCACCTCGTGCCATTATCACCCTAAGGGTCTTTACCTTCCTGTTAACTTGGTTTTCAACCAAGTTTTTCCAGCCTTTAAACTTGGTTAAAGCTTCATCTTTAGACCTAAGTAGGTACACCCATACCTTTCTGCTATAGTCATCCACAATGGAGAGGAAATAGCAATTCCCTCCATGTGTTCTAACCCTTTCAGGACCCCACAGGTCTGCATGAACATAGTCTAACCCTTTTTTAGCCAGATGAGTTCCCTTTTGGAAACTCATTCTGTGCTGTTTCCCCAACACACAAACTTCACAGAAGGTTAAATCAGATATAGATTCCTTACCAAAGTACCCATGTTGGCTTAACACTGTCATACCTTTCTGGCCTATGTGGCCAAGTCTCAGATGCCATTTCTCTGCGGCAGTCAGGTTTGAAGGTGATATTGCAGACTTTACAGTGAGTGCACAGTGTTGACCACACAGAATGTATAGCCCATTTTGTTTGACCCCTTCAAGTAATATTTCATTATTCTTGTACACCACTATGGATCCCTTTTCTGCCTTATAACTACATCCAGCTTCATCCAAAGTTCCCAAGGAGACCAGGTTTCTTTTGAGGTCAGGTATATACCTCACTTTGGTTAGCATTATGATTTTGCCATTATTCAACCTAATGGTTATGTTTCCTATGCCTTGAACCTTACAAGAATGATTATTGCCCATGAAGACAGTTTCTAACTCTCCCTTCTTAAAGTTCTGGAACCATTGGATGTTGGGACTCATATGAAACGTGCACCCTGAATTTAGGACCCATTCCTTACTACTAGCATGGTTTGAGATAGTGAGGGCTTCTGAAACTTCAATGCCAGTGCTAGTGCTAGCTAGGTTACTCTCTGTATTTTGCTGTTTTTGTTTCTTTATCCAATCATAGCAGTTCTTCTTAAGGTGGCCAGGTTTATTACAGTGGAAACACTTCCTAGTTTCTCCCTTAGGCTTGTTATTCTTTCCCTTTTTCTTAGCCCTAGGGTTTATGTGTTGTTGAAAATTCCTATTGCTATCCCTTCCTGATTGACCTGGATCTGATCTACCTTTGACAAACAGGTTATTGCCATTCCTTTTCTGTATTTTCAACTCCAATTCCCTAGATTTAAGACCTGTTATATCAGGTCAACACTGGGAACTGTCCCAGTGTATTGTAGAGCATTCTTTACCACTAAGTACTCATCAGGCAGTGAATTTAACAATATCATAGCCAGACTGGAGTCACCCAACTCCTGATCTGTACCTTTCAGTACTAATGTCATCTTAAGAAACTCATCTAGGTTTTCTTCTGCAGACTTAGTAACATCCATCTTATAAGAAAACAAGGTCCTTTAAGAAATGCTAAGTTTGGTGCAGACTGTAAGGAATAAAGGGATTCGAGTTTACCCCAGAAGGGTAAGTGGTGTTTCCATACCATCAACCTTTCGCAGGACGCATCGGACAGATTCATTATGATAAGATTGTAGGCCTCCTCATCCACTTCACCTTCTTTTCTTTCTCTTGACCACTTGGTGGCATCCTTTTCTGTGGGCAAGCCCGACTTTATTGTGCGAAAGAAGGGCTTTCATCTTCTTTTTCCATGTATTAAAATCTATCTTCCCATCGTATTGGGTGATTTCCATACGAGTAGTGCTCATTGTATTGTAGTACCAGGACAGAACAGTCAAAGAGTACGTGGCGTTGTTATACCAAAATTCGCCAAGATCGGCCAAGCAGTTTTTAAGGCAGTTACGGGTGTTCCAGCCTATATACCCTTAAACTGTATTACACAACGCAAGACACAAACAAGAATGAAATGACTAGACTACTACAGCAGACAGAACAGTCAAAGGGTATGTGGCGTTGTTATACCAGAATTCGCCAAGTTCTGCCAAGCAGTTTTTAAGGCAGTTACGGGTGTTCCAGCCTATATGCCCTTAGACGATACCAAGACTTCTCCTCTGACTTGTGTTTGTGACTTAGACTAACCAATTCGACTTGATTCAAGGACTATTCGACAACCCTAAAGACCTATAAGCCTTTAATCCGAAAAACCCCCAAATCTGACAAACCCTAATTTCTGAATTTGTACGAATTTCGTCGATCCCTTGTGTTTGTAACTTATTCTCACGAATTAGCCCCAAGACTTAACAAGATCTGAAGTCCTAACGATCTAGAATCTTGAAAACGAAAAAACCCCCAAATCTTGACAAACCCTAATTTCAGAATTTGTACGAGGACCAAACGATTTCTAACCCTAAATCCCTTAGAACTTGAAAGCTCTGATACCACTGTTATAACCTAAGCCTGATAAGAAAATCCGCAACACAAAACAACACACAAGATTAAGGATCAAGAAAATCACACACAAATACACAAGGCACAATTTTTACCGTGGTTCGTCTATCCAATCTTGGATAGACTACATCCACGTTGAGCTCCGAAAATATGGAAGCCCACTGCACTAATGAGACAGTCAAAGAATACAAGAAGAACACGTTACAAGTCGCCTCAAACAGACTACCACCCACTACGGCCTAATCACCTCCGAACCTCTCAACAATCTGCAAGAACCAGAGGACAAACCAGCCTCTAGAAGGAAACTACACCCTCTCTCACTCAAAACAGATTAACCCAGAAAGATTCAACAGAAGAAAACCCTAGCCCGAGTGTTTATCCCTTTTTGCAAACCCTAATGCCCTGATTAACGAAAATATGCGTTCTCTCAAGTGTCACTGTTTATCTTCTTTATATATGATTTCATCAGCAGTTCTCAGCCCTTGGATCTGTCTTGATCTGATGGCTGAAACTTGGTAATGGCTTTAAACAAAACGACCCCGTTTTGACTCAAGTGAAACGGCTCCGTTTTTGGCTTCACAAAACTTTCATTTTACGTGAAGAAGGAATTGGTTTTGAGAAAACAGGTTAACCGATTTCTGAAAACCGATTAACTGCAAAATCGGTCTTCCCCAAAACTGTTTTAATTTCGGTTCAGAGATTTCCCTGAACAAAAAAACCAATTCGGTTCAGAGAAAGGAGAATCTAGACTAGTTAACCATTTTAAACATCCCTATAATTGATTATCTTATTCCCGTTTAACTAACATCTTCCTTTAATTTTTAGGTTATGATTTAAAAAAGTATAAGAAATAATTATTATGGGAAAAATATTTTATTGAATTTTTGCGTTAAAAAGCAATTGTTTAACCTAGGAAATGTTAGCCTAGATTTTATTGGGGTCAGAGTTGATATTCAATACCGTTAAGTAAAAGATTAGTGGTTTATACGTTGAGGGAGAGGACTATGCCGGGTTAAGTAAAAGATTAGTGGACTATGTCCACTATAGGGCAAGAGTAACGATAACTACACCTATGTGAGTGGAGATCCTATGAAGTAGATTAAAGTGTCAAACCGCAAATTGAGCTAGTGTGGATTTCTATATTATTATCCAACTCAAATTGATTTCAATCCCTCCGATCTACTGACCATTTCATCTTCACTGTTAACCTAATCTTTGCACTCCACAACGGTCTAAGCCTATTTCAATTTATTTCTACTTTTTCTTGCCATTGAGATTTATTAATTAGGAAGACATACATTGTCATAAAGACTTGGGTAGGTCCCATCTTGAATAATAATTAAAAGAAGTAGCTCGAGCCGTTGGATGTGGGTTGTTATTTGATTGGACGAGTGAGATTGATTGTCCGATGAATTGGTCAACCTTGGTAATAATTTCGATTGTGCTCATTTGTTCTATGCAGCCACAACTTTTGGCTTATTATATAAGAAATTTGGTCAAGTCTAAGGGCAGAGGGAAATACATATATCAGTAGATATCAGCAGAAAAAATCATCTTCACCGAGCAATTTAGGTCTGCTTGGGAGTTTTATGATAGTAATTATGAGGATAAATCATCGTAGTGATTTTGAGAGTAAACCATCGTAGTAGTTTTGAGGGGTTTTTAATAACGGTTTTTAAAACACCCAACCTATACTTGGGAGTTTATTTTCCAACGGTTCTGACAGTTTTTTTAAATGATAAATTTATATATATGTCCATAAAAATACCCCAACTTAAACATTTAAATGAAGAGAAATACGGATCAATAAATTACAATATTGTTTATCTTTCACTTTCTTCACACAAACACAACCAAACAAAGTTAAAACACTCTCTCTTTTGCTATATCCTCTGTTTTCTTTTGGTTTAGAAATCTATGTGCATTAAATAATAACTCTGTTAGCTGAAGTTAAGACTTGAAAAAGCCATTAGTCTCGTTCATCCCCATTGCTTTTAGAAAGAACTTGTTTTGTTGGATAATTATCATAATAGATCAACATTCAATGAAACAAAGTCCTGTCCACCGACGCAAACTGTTAAACCAGTAAACCTCGTATTGCTTATCACGTTCTTCTTTGTCCTTTTCACCTTCAACAAGCTAAACAATTTTTGCTTGCAATTCTGAACTTAATCCAATTAAACATAGATTATGTTGCACTATGAATCTGTAATTTAATGAATATTTTTATAATATGGTATTGGCCATTATCTCATATAATAAAGAGTACGTGATATTACCGCAAGCAAAGGGATTATTGTTTAGCAGCAAAGGGATTATTGTGGAAAGTGGTTTTTTTGGGATAAAATTTTTAAATCAGTCAAAACACCCCAATTTGAGGTGTTTTATAAACCCCTCAAAAATACAGGGTTTTAAAATCAGTCAAAACCAGCCCATTAAAAATCTTGCAAGCAATGGTTTTTAAACACTTCAAAACCAGTCTAATTAAAAACCTTCCAAAACCAGTGAAAAAAAAAAACTCCCAAACAGACCTTTAACGATTGGAAAAGTTCTTCCCTTGGTCAACAAGTCTATTTTAATTAAAAATGTCGTTAATAACTTTTTGTATATACAGTTTTATAAATAAATGTATTATCTTTGAAGATAAAAAGAATTTGTTCTTGAGCTAATAGATTTATAAAGAAAAAACTTTCCCTTTCTTTTTTGACAGAACTAATCTCTCTCTCTTGCGACCCTGAAATTACCGTTCCAATAAAAAACTCTAGTGGCCACATTTACTAGAAACTGAGGTGAATCAATCTCAAGACTTCTTGAATAATACATTCAAAAGTCTTAATAGACCATTCGATTACCCAGTGATAATTAGCTCTTTTATTTATTAATCATTTCTATAATAGTGTAACCACATATGGAATATGCATAATAAATTGTTAAACACAAGTTATTTATCAGTTAGAAACCTAAACAATATCGATAAGAGGTGATGTAGGATGCGAGTTGAATGCAATTCACAATTCACACTCAAATTGGGACACAACTACATGAATGAATGGAACATAAAATTGAAATTGCACAAAAATGAAATTCTATCTTTGACTCGTAAAAGATCGAATTTCATTTGATCTCCTATTGTCAGTCAAAAAGGTAGGAGCTAGAATAAACTTAAAAGAAAAAAAAAAAAAAAAATCAACTTGTGAAATTGAGTATGGTTTTGGATGACAGTAATTTACGCTCACAATTTCTCAGCAATGATTAAATCTCTTTGAAGCATGCCATGCTTCCTTTTACTATTTCACTTTCATTTAAGAACACATTTCATAGTAATCACCACACCATCACAATTTTTTTTTTTTTTTAACAATACTTGGTAAAAGCATTAGTGTCAATATAATCATCTTTTAATACTCTATTTATTCCAACAATTTTTTTTTTTTTTTTTTGATAATGAATGAGGCATTTAACCGAGATCTGTGTCATATCTCAACCCAACTACACCTTTGTTTCAATTAAAATTTATATAGATAGATAGATATTTAAAAAAAGATCATTTTAATATAAACATATATATATAATTTTATTTAGATATCATTAATTTTAAAAGACAAACACATCATATATCTTAAGATTAAAATCCATATTAAGTGAAAAAAACAAACACAACCTCAGTGTCTATAAATTGATGTATTGATGAGGTGTTTTTGTTGTGCTGTGGAGTGTCTGGATGATAGTGCTGCAGCTTTCTTGTTTCTCCTGCTGCTGTTTGATTTTTTTTTATGGTTGCTTTGGTTCTCTGAGCTTCTGCTGCTTGCGGGTGGTGCTGCTATGCTGTGTGTTCTTTGCTTTGGATTTGGTGATGGCCCTTCTCTTTCTGGTTGGGTTAGATGGTTTCTTGGTTTGTATAGGCAGCCTGGCCTTTTGTTTTTATTCGAATCGGGTTCGGGCTGTGTTGTTCAGGATTGTACCTCCTAGTTTTTGTTTTCTTTTTTTATTTTTCGCCTCGTGTGTCTTTGTGCACAAGGGTGTTTTCCCCCATTAGATGATATTCTTTATTTTTGATACAAATTACCAATTACCAGAAAAAAATTTGTTGTATTGATTTTTAATTATCGTCTAGAATTGAAATTAATTTATAGATTACTTTGAACTTAATTGGATTGAATATATATATATATATATATATATATATATATATATATATATATATATAGAGAGAGAGAGAGAGAGAGAGAGAGAGAGAGAGAGAGAGAGAGAGAGAGAGAGAGAGAGAGAATTTGTATTAATTACTAAGAATTCTATCAAAAAAAAAATTGATCCCATCTAGCTAAAAATGATCAATAACACTACGGACACCGAATTCTTTACACTGAATTCTTGTACCGGCCGACGTGGAACGCACAAACCAAATTCTTTATAATTTTTTTCTAGTGAACCCGTCCATCAAATTTGGACGGCCGTCCAAATTTGATGGACGTCCGTCCATATTAAAATACAATAAAAAAATTTGTAAAAGTTTAGGGACGGTCGTCCATCAATTACGGACGGCCGTCCATCCATTTTGGACGCCCATCCACAAATATGGATCGGGCTCCATTTTTAGGGACGGCCAGCCTCCATATAATATGGACGCCCATCCCTATTAAAATAACATAAAATATTTTGTAAAAGCTTAGGGACGGCTGTCCCTGGAATATGGACGGCCGTCCGTTAATTTTGGACGGGCGTCCACAAATTATGGACGCCCGTCCTTCACCCAAATATGAAAAAAAAAAAATTCCATTATGGACGGCCGTCCATAAATTTTGGACGCCCGTCCATTTATTGTGGACGGGCGTCCGTAAGTCATGGACGCCCGTCCAAAAGTAATTCGTAAAAAAAATCAAATTTTTTTTTAATTTTTGACCATGGACAGTCGTCCATTCATTATGGACGGCCGTCCATTAATTGTGGACGGGCGTCCATACTTAATGGATGCTCGTCCATTCATTATGGACAGCCGTCCATAAGTGTTGGACGGCCGTCCATTTTGTAAAGGACGGGCGTCCGTTACTTATGGACGCCCGTCCATAATGTTATTAAAAATTTTATTTTTTGAAAAATCAATTTTTCGCGTTTTAGTTTTAGGTTAAAACATTTGGGGGAAGTTTCAAAATTCTTTCATTTTCACAGGCAGCCATTACCATCTTCTTCGCTTCCATCGCTCTCTTCTTCTGCTTCAGCTTTCTGGACTCTCTGCGCTTCTTCTTCGTCTTCCATCTGCGTCGTCTTCGTGTTTGCGGTAATTAAACAGTCTTCTTTTTCAAGTTTTTTTTTTTGAAATTTTTGTTTTTGGTTGGATGAATGTGTTGAATGGAGTTGAGTTGATGAGATGAAATCCAGTCAATTTGGTGGGACTGGTTTGTGTGATTCTGAATAGAAGTGTTCTGCATCAACGATAAATGGAGTTTATTTCAGAAAAATGGTTTCTGTAAACTGCCGTGAATGAGAAATTGGTTTTAGGCTATGTATAATTGATTTTAGGCAGAGTTTAGACACATTTGATTCAAAAACAAGGATAAGAATACACGATATGGAAACAAGCCATAGACTTCCAGTATCCGTGCTTCAAAGCCTGTAAATCCTCCCTGGCTCTAACCAACTTTACAATAGCAACTTCAGAATTCTCAATACTAAACATCGTTTATTATACCAGATTATAGGCAAACCAAAATTCAAACCATCCATCACTTGTATTATTATACCAGATTATAGGCAAACCAATAAAAGTTAAATCCAATTCAGAGAACAAATCAATTGTCTGTGTTTTATTGACTGTCTATTTTGATAGACAACACCATCTTCAATATTGATGCGTTTAATTCATTATTCATCCTTGCTCATGATAGTTTGCATGTGGAGACCACTTACAAACACTTGTTCTGACTAATCATATGCATGAACTGATTAAGAAGCTAGCTTGGATAAAACATAAACAGGGACCCGGGGGGGATGCACTTTAACTGTAAGTGTTGCGCGCGCATTTCCCTACTCCTGTTGGATGACTATAATACACGAAGTTGTCAGACTCAGACGTAACTAGATAAACTTAATCATCCCTTTGCTTTGCGTTAAAGCTATATATGTTATTGGTAATTTAAACTTTTAATTTTAATATTGTGTTAGCACTGGGGACCATTATATTCTTGTCAACCTTGGTATCTTGTAAATAGAGATACTTATCAGATTCTTCATTCACGTATAAATGCAAATTAAACAAAGTAAAATGCAGAAGATTTTGGACCACAAAAAATATATATATGTGCATAAATCTGTTCTGATGACCAGCATGTGCCATATTCAGAGAGATAGATAAAACAGGTGATATGTTGATGAATTGAAAACAAGTCAATCAAGGCTGTTAGTAAAAGGTCATTTGTGTAATTGCAGCATGTTGCATTCTTAACTTTACTCTTTCACTTTACTGCAAGGTCAAAGTAGCTCTCTTCCTCTTAATATAAAAGAAGCTAAAACACTGTACAAAATTAAATTTTCAATTTTATCGATCTGCGATTTTCTTCAAAGTTCTCTACTCTTTCTTTCTTTTTCTTTGAAACTTTCATGGTATCAGAGCAGTTTTCAGCAACAGCCTCAACCAAGGTTTTTACTATGTTGGCATTGATGTTGAAGAGGTCATCACGAGTCATCCCAGTTTTCTTGGAACACCAAAGCAGGTATGACAACAACATTCACACCTTTCAAACAGTTTGCTAATTCGAAGCTCCCTGTATAATCCAGAACTTGAGAGGGAGTATTGCGGTGGCGAGATCGCGAAACAACTCCCTTGACATTTGCTATATCATAGAGATGCAAGGTGACACTAATGGAGACATCTTGACAAGAAGTGCCAAGGGTTGACCGATCCCTCCACGGCTCCAAGAATTGCCACTTTGAATGAAGCACAGGGTGTAGGCCATCTTGAGTCTGGTTGGGTTTTTGGGCATTTTGTGCAAAAGAGCTTGAAGTGCTTGAGTCTCCTTGCTCATGAAAGAGGTCTCGATTCACACTCACAAATGTTCTTGCCTTGAGACCACCGAAATTTGCTAGTGAATTCTTGGAGTTGAAACGCACACCAAAGGGCTTTGAATGTGGAAGTTGGCTCGCTTTGGGGCCAAAGGAGATTGCCGATCCAACTGAAAAGGTAGTTGCTGATGTTGCTGCCATCTCACACTCTTGGAAGGTTTCCAGAGGAAGACAAGAGAGGGAGGGCAAGAGCATTATTGTTGTAACAATAGTTTCTTAAACACAAGATGTTCCTTACTTAACACTCTTGAAGAAGAGAGAGTGACCGAATCCGTGTTTGGAATGTTAGTAAAAGGTCATTTGTAGAATTAGCTGCTGTTGATGAAATGCAGAGTCAGAATTTCTTTTGCAGAATTGTTTGTTGTTGAAATGCAGAGTGTGCGGGGTGGTGTATTGATGAAATGAGTCGAATTTCTTTTGCGAATTGTTTGTTGTTGAAATGCGAGTGTGCGTGGTGCATTGATGAAATGCAGTCGAATTTCTTTTGCGTAATTGTTTGTTGTTGAAATGAGTGTCGAGAATGGCATGTTGATGAAATCAGAGTCGAATGAATTTCTTTTGCAGAGTGGTACATTGATGAAATGCGAGTTAGATTTTCTCTTTGTTGGTGAAATGCGAAATGCAGAATTTCTCTTTGTTGGTGAAATGCGTAAATGCGAGGTTGGTTGGAGAATTGCATTTCTGCAGTCACTCTTGTCGGAAGAAGTGAAATGCGAATTATTTTTCAACATTGCAGAATCGCATCTTTGTTCGAATTTGCTGTCGGAAGAAGTGAAATGCAGGGAATTATTTTTCAACATTGCAGAATCGCTTCTTGTCGAGAAGAAGTGAAATGCAGGGAATTATTTTTCAACATTGCAGAATGCATCTTCGTTGAATTTCTGCCAATTTTTTTGCAAGAACGAGATTAATCCAAGAAGAGATAGTATGAATTGAGGAGGAATGTTAACCACAAAATGATCAGAATTAGTTGTTTTGAGAAGGGACGGTATGGCTTAAGGGGAATGTTAGTAAAAGGTCATTTGTGTAATTGCGGCATGTTGCATTCTTAACTTTACTCTTTCACTTTACTGCAAGGTCAAAGTAGCTCTCTTCCTCTTAATATAAAAGAGAAGCTAAAACACCTGTACAAAATTAAATTTTCAATTTTATCAGATCTGCAGTTTTCTTCAAAGTTCTCTTTACTCTTTCTTTCTTTTTCTTTGAAACTTTCAAAGGCCCTGCATGTATTATTGCCAAACACGAATGACAATGCTTCCATCAATGTTTGATTATGTTTCTGCTTGCAATATTGCATTTACATTTGCAATATGGAAGAAAGGATAGTTAAAGAGAAATAGGGTGATTTGTTTCGCTTTTTTGCTTTTTGATTAGTCCATCCGTTAAATTCATGTAGGTCGATTTGTTTATAGGGATACCCTTTTGTTTTGTTTCCTAAAAAATGCGCATTGCATCTCCTTGAATTTGGCTATGTGTCTTTGCCAGATTATGATGACGATTTTTTTTATGTATACAGGTTTTAGCTGAAAGCAGAAAATGGTGAGGGCAAAAAATACAACCGTTCCTCAAGAAGGCACATCCTCATCTGCACTTCAATTTCGAGACCGGCGACATAAAAAACAATACGAGGACGTGTCGAAAAGAGATATTTGCCTTGGAAGAAGTTTGGATTTAGGACTTCTAACAAGTTTAGGTTTAGGTGATGAAATGAATGGTTGGATTAATCATTTGAAATGGGACCGTTTAGTCAGTATGACATATGATGGATATAGGCATTTGATATATGAGTTTTTTGGTAGTTTGGAAGTTGTAGAGACAGACAGTGATGAGTTTCAGGCGTATACAATGTTCTTTAAATTAAAGAATCAAAACTTTGTAGTGACACCCCAAGATTTAGCAACCTGGATAGGATTTGATTGTGAAGGTTTGGAAAGCGTACCTAGAAACGGGATTCCAAACAAGCTTGGATTGATGTTTCCGAATAGGGACTTACCATCCACATAGGTGTAAATCTACAAAGTCACGTAATCCGCTATGAGAGTATTTCACAGATACTTGACTTTCACATTTAATGGTAGGAAAGAGACAAATGGAAATGTGACGGTTAAGGATTTATTGTTCATGGAAGCAAGAGGTGGCGGGGAGGCAAGTTAATTCAGCAAAGTTATTGATTAAGAAGTTGAGAGATCCCCTGAGAGAAAGGAGAAATATATTGGGGGATGCTGGTTATGTTAATATGTGAGAAGTTGAATATTGAGATAATCCCTGATGATGCAAAAAATAAGATTACGTTTTCTACAACTAATGTGTTGGGAGATGTGACATTGAATAGAATGGGTTTGATTAAAAAGAATGTGGCAGGGACAATGGTATCTTATTAGGGATGAAATTGAGGGAGATGCAACGGTTCAAGAAGGTGTCGTATTCAAGAAGGGGTTATGAAGGACAAGTCTATGTGCGCAAAGAAGAAGCAGTACGAACCTGGACCATCTGAGAATGTAGAAGATATGGGTTCTCATACTTTACAGGAAATAGAAAGCAGATTTGAGCAGATGGAAAAGTTTCAAGAAGAGCGTTTTTCACGTACTGAGAGGCAAATACAAGAACTGCAAAGTGATTTCAACACGTTTGCATCAAGAATTGAAGAAACAGTTTGACATCATTGGAGAGCGCATGACGAGATTTTCAACATGATGAAGAACTTCTCAACAGCCTCCTCATCCTCTAATCAACCTCCACCCCCTGCACCATGATGAAGATTTTTTCCCTTTTGTTTATAAATAGATTGATTTGAGTGGATGTTGTTAATAAAGATTGTAATTTGTTTATAAATAAAGGTGTCTTTTGTTTATAAATAGATTTGTCTTTTGTTTATACATATGTCTACAACTCTTTTCAATGTATATGTATATGTAATACTAGACATACCCAAAGACATAAAAATTCAAATCTGAAAAGAAATTTATATCCAAAATGCCATATACATTAACGTCATTATCATGAATTCACTATCCTACACAATCAATGATGAAAATACAAAAAATATAACAACTGTATAAGCATACAACTCAACTGCATTCGGTAGAAATTAACCAAACCATGAAAAATTTATACCAAATACAATTCTATATGCTTCAACTTGGCAAAAATATCAAACATCTCCCAACGAGACATGTTCATCATTTACAAACTCCTGTCCAGTATAGAAACTACTTGGTCCTGCGAGATTTGGAACCGGACCAGTGGACATCTGTCATTGTTTAACAACCACAATTTAGCTCACGGTATAGAAAACTTAAGGCAATTACAGTTATACAAGATATATAACACATACTTGTGTAGTAACAACATCATTTGACAACACTTGAGTTTCCGCATCGGCCACGGAAGTACTTGAAAGAAACTGTTCCTATTGTCGCTGTACCGATGATCCTTTTCCTAAAAAGTATCATAACACATTAATAATCAAATCGATATCATTCTAAACTTCAAATAAGTAAATAATGTTTCAAAAAAATTACTGAAATAATGTATAAGTCATACCCATTCTTTGTTTTTGTAATTTTTTCTTTTTAACCCTACATACAATTTCTTCAATCTTCAACTGCTTTCTTCTACATGGAGGACGACCTTTGCTACGAGCTGCCTGTGGACTAATGATTACGGTATTCCCCTCTTTAGGAGGACTGTCCCCATCTTGACTAGTCAAACCGGTTTTAGAAGAGATGTTCACTATTGTACCAACCCCTCCCTCACTTTCCTTTTGCTCCAACTGTTTCCTCATGTCAATCATAAACTCCGTCATCATATTATAATCTTCCTCACTGTTTGATGCCAGATCCGCTACTGTCAGCATTAAATTAGACAACTTTTCAAAACGTTGTCCTTCAATGTTAGTGCTCCACCTATTATAACTGACCTTAATTTTCATATGACATCTGTTGACATTCTTCCTCCAACGCCGTAAAATGTACTTTTCCGGAACGTGTGAAACCCTTTTATGAATCAACACCATAATGGCATGTCTGCATAAAATCCCCCTGAACTCAAACAAATGACAAGTACACCGAATATCACACGAACTTTCATCAAAGTATACTACATGAGGAACACGGCGACTATTATCTCCAAACCAAACATCTTCCCAAACTTGAAACTCCTCGCATGAATCACATTTTTTCAGAAAAGATAACTCACAATAAATCTTTCCGGCAATCTCATCTTGAAGCTCTTTAAACTTTGCAATTGTGTATGCACTTTGAAATTGTTTCTCAATGGGGTAATTAGTTATGCATGGTATCCAAGATTTAAAAGATCTAAAATCAACCTCCCTTTCTTTTTCCACTTTAGCTCGCAATGCATTATCATATTGTTCCACAAATTGTTTCAAAGTGGTTTTGGAATTGACATAACCATCAAAAAATGCATGCATACTTTCACTACGTTGGGTAGTAGACATACCTGCCCGTAAAGTATCTTTAAGAAATGCAGCACCCATCGTACTCTTTCTTTGTACAATCCACATAACCATGCATTATCGTGAAGGTTGTGCACATCAACAAATTGGTTCCACCGCTCTTCGAACTCTTCACGCGTAAAGGAATCATACACAACATTTTGCAACTTAAACTTGATAGTTTCATATTCCTTATACCCCCTTAACTTTTCAGGCAGTTTCTTCATTATATGCCACAAACACCACCTATGTCTTGTACCAGGGAAAACAATCTCAATTGCATTTTGCATGGCCTTATCTTGATCAGTGATTATTCCATTAGGAGCGACATCCATGCATTCAAGCCAAGAACGAAATAGCCATATAAATGTCTCAGTGTTCTCATGAGAAATTAACCCACAACCTAACAACGTTGAATGTCCATGATGATCAACCCCCACAAAAGCAGCAAATGGCATGTCATACTTGTTCGCCAGATACGTTGTGTCGAAGGTGATAACATCACCGAATTCTTTATATGCACCCCTACATCTAGCATCAACCCATAACACATTCATTAATTGACTCTCTTCATCTACATCAATCATGTACCAGAAATTTGAATTCTCCTTTTGCATTTTCCTAAAACACTCAAGTATTGCGGAAGCATCTCCAACTCCAAGTCGTAACTTTCTCACTTTTTCAATGTAGTTCCTACAATCTTTTTCTAGAAACGTCAAATTCTCTACACCTCCTGCCTCAACTGAACATGACCGAAAATTCTTACACGGTCTAATCCCAGCCACATCATTAACTTCAAGTCGCCTTTTCACATAAGGTTGTATCGTTCGGTTAACCTTGAAATATCTTCTTTTTGTCGGACTTGTAAGATCATGGTTATGTTCAAGTACAACTGATTTAATTTCCCATTTGCATTCACCATTCAAAGCTGCACTAATCCGACTCTTACAATCTGTTTTGGCAACGGGTTGTTTTTTCAACGTATTTCTAGACTTACATCTCTCCTTTCCAGAACAAGAACATGCCACTGTCACATATCTCATCTCTCCATCTTCGCCTTTCTTTGACGTACGTATCATTGCTTCAAATCCTATTTTGTTACCATACCGTTTGTAATACTTCACCAGACTATCAACTGAATCAAACATCATTCCAATATGAGGCTCTACTTCTTCCTCTGCACATCCCATATCTTTTAATTCATCACGTTCATTTTCCTGATTTAATAGTTTTATAATACATAAAATTAGAATGTACTAATACAACACATCAAAATAAATAAACAATACGATACAAACAATTTACCTCAATATCATTGAAATGACGCAAACTGGACTCTTCCATATTCTGAGGCAAACTGGACTCTTCCATATTCTGAGGCAAACTGGACTCATCCATATTCTGAGGCAAACTGGACTCTTCCATATTCTTTAATCTGATTCATAACAATCAGCAATAAATTTTCTGTATCAGTGTTTTTCTATTGTAACATATATTCAATCCAAAATATAATACAAAACTAAATCAATGCATAAGTTATACCAAAATGTTCACGGTATAAAACTAAATAAATGTATAAATATATATAAATCGTTACCTGCACAAATCTCTCTAATCTCCCTTTGAACAAATCTCTGTAATCTCCCTTTCCTGTATCTCTCTTTCGACTGTAAAAATTTAGCTAAATGAAGTTTGATGCAATGAAGTTTGATGAAATGAACACATGATAACTTCCGTTATTCACACGGTACCTGGAAAATGAGGAGAAAACATTTGTTGGGGAAGAAATGGCTGAGGAATGCAGATCCTGAGACGAGGAACAGACGGCAACGATGACGCTGAGACGAGGAACAGGACGGCAACGATGAAGCAGGACGACGAATTTTGGCGCTGGTTTTCTTTGCTTTAGCTCTTGTAATTGGGGAAGCGTATTGGAGAAGCTAATATAAACAAAAAAACAATGTATTACTAAAACGCGAAAAATTGATTTTTCAAAAAATAAAATTTTTAATAACATTATGGACGGCCGTCCATAATGGTTAGACGGCCGTCCTTTACAAAATGGACGGCCGTCCAACACTTATGGACGGCCGTCCATAATGAATAGACGGGCGTCCTTTAAGTATGGACGCCCGTCCATGGTCAAAAATTAAAAAAATTTGATTTTTTTTACGAATTACTTTTGGACGGGCGTCCATGACTTACGAACGCCCATCCACAATAAATGGACGGGCGTCCAAAATTTATGGACGGCCGTCCATAATGGAATTTTATTTTTTTTTCATATTTGGGTGAAGGACGGGCATCCATAATTTGTGGACGCCCGTCCAAAATTAACGGACGGCTGTCCATATTCCAGGGACGGCCGTCCCTAAGCTTTTACAAAATATTTTATGTTATTTTAATAGGGACGGGCGTCCATATTATATGGACGGCCATCCCTAAAAAATGGACGCCCGTCCATATTTGTGGACGGGCGTCCAAAATGGATGGACGGCCGTCCCTAAACTTTTACAAATTTTTTTATTGTATTTTAATATGGACGGGCGTCCATCAAATTTGGACGGCTGTCCCTGGAATATGGACGGCCGTCCAAATTTGATGGACGGGCGTCCATGAGAGTGAACGGCCGTCCAAATTTGATGGACGGCCGTTCACTAGAAAAAAATTATAAAGAATTTGGTTTGTGCGTTCCACGTCGGCCAGTACAAGAATTCGGTGTAAAGAATTCGGTGTCCGTAATGTTATTGAAAAATGATATGCTTTTAAGATCTTGGGGGAAAAATTTTAAAAATCTTAAGTACAATTGTTAAATTCCCATCCTCACAAAATGACAAAACATAACTCCAAGGGATTGATTAGACGGTTAAGAAATTTTACTTTTTAAATTAATTTTCTTAGTTTGAACCACCTTGAGCTCACGTACCATATTGTAGCTTATCTTGAAACATTAGGGTTATAAGATATTTAATGGATCTCAGAAATTAGTTAAGATATGTGCAAATTGGTTTAAACAACCCGGTTATTAAAAAAATTGACAAGACATGTTTTCTCCCCTGCTCCCCTGGACTCTTTAAGTTTAGTCAGCGTCTCCTTTAATCTTCTATTTTGGGCTTTAATTCTGGGCTTGCTAAATAACTTTACCCTATTTCTTAGTTTACCCATATTGGTCCAAACCTACTGAGCTCAAATTCACGTCAAATGATGTTCTTACATGGATTTTTGTAGGTGTATGTATACTGAATAATTGATTGATAGACGAACCAAATTCATATTTGAAGATGATTGTTAACAGTCTTTGCTCAATTTAAGTCGATTCAAGGGATACTCGGTCTTGGCCTGACCCATTACCATCTCTTATATAAGATAACGAGGGTAATCTTCGTTTATGTTGCAAAATTCCAGTGTTTGGTTTGCAAGTAATAAAATATTACGAGAATCTTTTATTGTAAATAATGTTTACTGTTGGTAATGTGGGGGTAATTTGATACCATCCCCTAGGGGTGTTATTAAACCTTTACCGAGTAATCTAATTTTTATACCTATTTTGCCATTAATGAAATATCATTTCGAACACAATTGCCCTTAAATGTCTACCAAATAATGATTACCCAGCCTCACTGCATTTGAGAAATTACTAGAACATCCTAGCCACAAAAAAGTTTAAAAATTAACAAAATACTCCCAACCACAAAAGACCTTGGTCGTTACTCACCACTGCCAGTCATCGGTGTCAATCGTCGTAATGACGCACGACCAACGAGATCTATCTGGTAGTACGCCGAGATCCATGGCCGAAAACGGCTAGATTTAGTTGCTTCTATGGCTTTACGGCTATATCTTTGACCGTGAAACGGCCAGATTTGTGGTCGTTTCACAGCCATATCCTTGGCCATGAAAAGGCCATAGATCTGGCCGTGAAATGGCCATGGATTTGTGATCCATGGTCGGAAATGGTAATTTTTTTCTTACAACTGATTCATATAATCAGACAAAAATTACACAAAATGTATGTAAAATGACTACTTTATCTTTTAATTTTTGCCGATTGTATGACTTAGTTATATGATTCAGTTGTAAGCATAGCATTACTTTTTTTTTTTATTTTTTTTTGACAAAAATAAATGAATTTTTAAATTTTAATTTTGATAATTTAAATTAGTTTTGAAAATATAAAATCAAACTTTCTATTTTCATTTCAGAAAACAAAAACACCAAAAACATCATATTAATGTTTTATTATAAGGGGATATTATATTAACGGAAAAAAAGATCATCTTGAACAATATGTTTAATTGGAAGGATAAATAGCTGAGTATGTTATATAGATTACTAAATTGCCCTCCTTTTTAAATTTAATATAATAGTATTTATTATTATTATTATTTTTTGAACCATTTCTTTTAAACCCCTACATTAGAAATTTTGCTAAAACACCCCAGCATATAAAACTTTAATTTATAGCCAAAAAAACCCCACCCACCCCCAAGGCACTGCTCACAACCAGCCACCACCACCGGCCGCCACCAGTATTCGACAGAATGGTGCACGACTGGCCATATATGGCTGATCGTGTGCTGGCAAAGCCATGGACAGAAAACGACCAGATCTATGGTTGTGAAACGGCCGTAGAAATACCAAATCTAGCCGTTTCTGGCCACGGATATGTGATCCGTGGTCGGAAAAGGCCCTACCGCTGCACGATCAGCTAGATCCTGCTGATTGTGCACTATTACCGTGACTCACCACAGCAATGACCGACGACGATCTTGGGTGGATGTGAGTATTTTATTAACTTTTAAAAAAAATTGTGGCTGAGGTGTTTTAGCTAATTTCTCAAATTTAGGGGGGTTGGGTAATTGTTATTTGGTAGACATTTGAGGGCAATTGTGTTCGAAATGATTTTTAATTTAGAGCAAAATGAGTAGAAAAGTCAGATTACCTCGGTAATGTTTTAATCTCAAGGGTGGGGAGGGCATTGGATTATCCCTCACATTACTAACAATCACATTACTAACAATAAACACTATTTACAATAAAAGATTCTTGTAATATTTTATTACTTGCAAACCAAATACCGGAATCTTGCAAAATAAACTAAGATTACCTTTGTTATCTTATATATCCCTGATTCAAACGCATTAAAAGTATTAGAACTTACCCACGTCTTCCTATTTTAAACTTCACTCTCACCATTGGTATAAAGTTAACAAAGACTTCAAAAATCTAGGCTTTTCCTACCAAAACTAATCCCTTATAAAGCAAATAAATATCATATTAAAAGTTCGAAATTATCAATCCTAAGATAAAATCTCTCCCATTTTGTGAGAATTTGGATGCAGTAAACTAGAACTAGAAGGCTAGAGCTTTTTTCCATGAACATTAATTGGCACAAAATATGTAAGTAAAATTCTCATATATTAACATCATTATCTAGAAAGAAAGAAAGAATGAATGAATGAACTCGAAGTTTCAGAGAGTTAATTATAAGAGGTTCCATTAATCTCAACTCAATAATAATTAACCTGCAAAACAAAAGAGACAAGCTTCCTCAATTTTTCTAGAGTCAGTTAATTTCTTCAACTTCTTTACATCTCCAATGTCTGACTTCGATAAGAACTTCTGTGGATTCTCCTTTGAAAAGCCAAAAGCCCCACGCATCCAATTCAAATTCTCTTTTTTTTTCTTTTCTCCGTCTTCTCTGCGTCTCGAGGGTACGAGTTAGGAGTTTTTGAAGAACAAGAAGAAGCTGCTACGTTGATGCCATGGAGATGGCGAGAAGATGTTTAATTAATATTTTATTCTACATTATCATCCAACTCAAATTGATTTCTATCCGTCGTCACGCATCTTAAAAGATTTAATCATGTGTGAGTTGGCTGCCTCTTCATCAAGAAATGGATGTTGAAGAACCTATCTGTATAGGATTCATCTCTTCTTGGGCCGGGTCATATAGGACTCCAATCCTAAAGGCCCACTTCGGTCTATCACTTGGATTAAGGCTTCTGTATTGTTTATGTGATCGTGGACTCACCAGCCCTAAAATTGTAAAGCACCAGACATTTTAGGGACCATTAAATTTTGTCTTAGGAATAATAACACTAATAAAGGGTATATAACAAAAGTGGAAGGAACGAAATATTAACTATTTTAAAATATAATTAAAATTATCGAACGAAGGGCATTTTTGGAATCTAAGAGGTGTTATAAGAAAAAAAAAATTAATTTTAAAACTTCGAAACAGGATGTTTTAAAAAATGAGTCTTTTTTAGTCCATTAATAGGCTGCCAATAGCTCCACTTCACTTTTATATTTTATTTGTTGATTTAAACTTGCCTTTGTAATTATGGATCGTAATATTTTCTTTTTAATTACAATTGTTTCCGTTCATCTTCTTGTCAAAAGATATTTTCATTTTAAAACAGA
>CM047901.1:7196673-7294397 GCA_026229545.1 Pistacia atlantica
AAAGATAAAACTTGATTCTAAGCTGAATAATTCTTTGTATTTGATTGATTGACCTGTTACAATACATTGTGGCTGCTTATATACTTGAAGAAAATAAGTGAGAGAGTGAGTGAAGAAGAGTAAAGTTCTGACTCATTACTGAATAATCGTTTTGGGAAGAAGACTTTTACAACAGAGAAGAAGAGTAAAGTTACAGCAGCTCATTACACTGAATAATCGTTTTGGGAAGAAGACTTTTACAACTAAAGTGAAACGACATCGTTTGTGAAACTTCAGTCAGGTCCTCACATTTTGAGAACTTGCAGTTAGCACCATAAATCTTTGGTCAACATTTCCCCTCAAACTAAGCTGCTTCTCTTCTCCAAAAAAAAAAAACTGATTTTGCTTTCTATCAGAATCTGCCTTATCAACACTACTAATCTGCTTCATTACTTCTACATCATCAAAACTGCATAAAATCTCCAAAAAAAAACAAAATCAGGATAATCAACACTCTACTGATCTGCTGCATTATTTTTATGCACCACCAAAACTGCATTAAAAAAATTTTTCACAGGAGCATAAAAGCGCATTAGCATTATTTTTCTGCACCACCAAAACGCATAAAAAGCGCATTAACAACTCTACGCATTGTGGCTTATCTACTGCATTATTTTTCGCACCACCAAAACGCATAAAAAGCGCATTAACAACTCTCGCATTGCTTCTTATCTATGATTATTTTTATTTTTCTGAACCACCAAAACTGCATAAAAACTGCATTAACAACTCTCTGCATTGCTTCTTATCTACTGCATTATTTTTCTGCACCACCAAAATTGCATAAAAACTGCATTAACAACTCTCTGCATTGCTTCTTATCAACTGCATTATTTTTCTGCACCACCAAAACTGCATAAAAACTGCATTAACAACTCTCTGCATTGCTTCTTATCTACTGCATTATTTTTCTGCACCACCAAAATTCTACATTAGCATTATTTTTCTGCACCACCAGAACTGTATCAGCATTATTTTTCTGCACCACCAAAACTGCTACATTACTTCTACATCATCAAAAATTCTGCTACATTACTTCTTCATCATCAAAAATTCTGCATCAATCCACAACTTCATAAAGATTCTCATCAAAGCTGCATAAAAATATTGCATTAACAATATCACAACAAGTAATCTGCTGCATTACTTCGCATCACTACATCAAAACACAACAACTAATCTGTTCCACTACTTTTCTGCAGCCATTTCTAAATCACCACAACAAGAAATCCGCTGCACTACTTCTGCATCACTACATCAAAGCTACATAAAAGAAATTCTGGAATCACCACAACAACTAATCTATTGCACTACTACTCTGCAGTCATTTCTAAATCAGCAACAGGCATGGCAAGAACATTCAATTTGTCTCGTTCTTGGCCGAGCTCTTGTGAGCCTTGGTTAGTACATCGCTATCTGTAGCTGAGATGGTACATACTGAACTGCAATATTTTTTGTAAGAACTTGATCCCTGATGTAGTGAACATCAATTTCAATGTGTTTGGTTCGTGCATGAAAAATAGGATTTGCGGCAAGAGCACCCGCACTCACATTATCACACCAAATAACAGGGGGAGTTTTCGGTTTTAATCCTAACTCTGAAAACATGCTCTGCAGCCATGCAATTTCAGTGGCTGTGTTAGCTAATGCCCTATACTCAGCTTCGGTTGATGAAAGAGCAACCACCTTCTGTTTTCTTGAGCTCCATTGGATTAAATTAGGACCAAAGAACACACAATACCCACTTGTAGACCTTCTGTCATCCAAACTACTACCCCAATCCGCATCAGCATAACATTCAATGCTAAGAGATGCTGCTGGCCTGAACTGTAATCCATAGTATTGAGTGCCTTTTATATACCTTAAAACCCTTTTGCAAGCCTGCCATTGAAGCTCAGTAGGAGCTTGAAGATATTGACTTAGTTTGTTTACTACAAAGCTTATATCAAGTCTAGTAAGGGTAAGGTATTGAAGGGCTCCTATGGTGCTCCTATAAAGACTAGGGTCATTGAACAAAGGGTTGTCTATAGAATAGAGTTTGATACCAACAGCCATTGGGGTTGAACATGCATGAGAATCTTGCATTTGTGTCTTGACAAGTAGATCAACAATATACTTAGTCTGTTTTAAGTGAATACCATCAGGTGTTCTTGTAGCTTCTAATCCCAAGAAGTATTTGATGGAACCAAGTGTCTTTAAAGCAAATTGATCATTCAATTCTTGAACAAGCTGATGTATAGAAAAAGAGTTGGATCCAGTAATCAAAATGTCATCCACATATATAAGGATATATGTAACATGACCAGAATTTTTACAAATGAACAAACTAGAATCAGAAATAGAATTCTGAAATCCTTTGGCAATAAGTGCAAACTTCAGCTTGCCAAACCAGGCTCTAGGGGCTTGTTTTAGGCCATAGAGAGCCTTATTTAATTTGCAAACATAAGAGGGAATAGCAGCATTTTCAAATCCATCAGGTTGCTGCATGTAGACTACTTCATTCAAAGTGCCATTAAGAAATGCATTGTTCACATCTACTTGTTGGATATCCCAACCATTAGTAACAGCAAGGGTGAGAATGATCCTAATGGTGGAAGGTTTAACTACAGGACTAAACGTTTCAAAGTAGTCCAACCCGGGTGTTTGTTGAAACCCTTTAGCAACCAATCTAGCTTTGTATTTTTGCAAAGAACCATCAGCATGAAACTTGGTCCTAAACACCCATTTATTCCCAACTACATGCATGTCATTAGTTCTTGGTACCAAAATCCAAGTGTGGTTTTTCATTAGTGCATCAAATTCCATTTGCATAGCTTCTTTCCATTCAGCAGTAGCTAATGCCTCTTTCACAGAACAAGGTTCAGGGAGGACAGGGGTGTTACCAGATAAAATAAGTGCAGTTTTTCCTGAATGATTAAGAGTCATGGAAGAATTGGTTTTGGATCTTGTTAACATGGGATGTGTGTTTGTATTTGGAGGCTGATCAGTTGATGTAGTGAGAAACTGTGAGGAGGCCAAGTCAACAACAAGTGGGCAATGAGTAAAATCTTGATTAGAGGATGATTGAGAAGTGACAGGAGGATGAAGAGGTGGATAAGAGGTCAGATCTATTGCAAGTGTATGGTTTGAGAGTTTGGAATTAGGTTGCTTATAGGGAGAAGGTATTATTTCAAGAGAGGAATTTTGAGGATTGGGCACTGGTTTAGATGAATCAGGTTCTGTGTTAAAAGAACTTAGAGAGGAATTAGTAGGTAAATTGGAGTTATTTGCAGGAGCAAGATCAGACTTGTAGGATGATAATGGTGAGGTAGAATGTGATACTCCAACTGTTGAATGAGGACTAACTTGAGAGCTCAGTTCTGCTGGAGAGACTTTTTTGCTGGACACATCAGATGGTTGAACTTTGGAATAAGGAAAATGAGTGTGTGACTCTTTGAGATATGTTTCTCTAGGGGCTGAAGTATTAGGCTGACCAAAACCAGATTTAAAAGGAAACTCTATTTCATGAAATTTAACATTAGGAGTAATGTAAATTTTTCCTTCGACACTTAGACACTTATAACCTTTGTGAATTAGGCTATATCCTACAAACACACACTTTGAAGAGTGAAAGCTAAGTTTATGTTGATTATAATCTCTCAAATAAGGGAAACATGTTGACCCAAAAACCTTTAAAGAATTGTACAGGGGTGGTCTACCAAACAGCACCTGATATGGTGAAATAAAATCCAAAACAGCAGTAGGCATCCTGTTTATTAGAAAAGCAGCAGTGTCAAATGCAAACCACCAGAGATGCATAGGCATGGATGCATGTGCTAACAAAGTTAAACCTGTCTCTACTAAGTGTCTATGCTTCCTTTCACTACGTCCATTTTGTTGATGCACATGAGCACACGAATACCGGAATTGGATTCCTGATTTTGTTAAGTAAGGCACTAAACCTTTATACTCGCCCCCTTGATCAGATTGTAAACAATGGATTTTATGTTGAAATTGTCTTTCAGCTAAGTGATGGAATTTGATAAAGACAGATTGCACTTCAGCCTTGGTTCTTAAGGGAAATAACCACGTAAATCGACTATAATCATCTAGGAAATGGATATAGTATTTGAACCCTTCTAAAGATGCAATTGGAGCTGGACCCCATATATCACTATGAATCAATTCTAATGGTTTAGTGGCCCTAGAGTCAGAGATAGGAAAATGGTTTCTATGTACTTTGCCAAGTTGGAGGCATCACAAAAAGATAAGGCTGGAATGGTTTGTGATGAATTTGAGTGCACTTGATGCATGATTTTATTAAAAACTATTGAGTGTGGATGACCTAGACGATTGTGCCAAAGTGAGGAAGCAGTTTCTTTGTTGCTAACATCCTGTAATGCTAGAGATGGATAGTCAGTGATGCTAGATTTATAGTTAGGAATATGAGAAACAGATGCACCTATATCAGACTGTAGATTTCTGTGTATTTCAACATGATTTATGGTTGATGAAGTTGCAATGTCAGATACATGGGAACCATAATCAGAGATAGTATGTAAGGGAATATTAACAGTACATGCTGACGCATCAGACATATCAGAATTAAGACTAGCAACAACAGTATAATTAGTAAAACAATTATCATGAGCAGTATTTGATGAAACATTAACAGCAGACATGTCAGAAATACTAGTACAGTGTGTCAAATCAGAACCATCTTTATTAAAGGCAACGGAATTACAATTATTCAAAACAGATTCACTAGCTATTTCATTACTACTATTTTTGGAACTGCCAACCTTAAGACAGTATGTGGATTTATTCTTAAGACTAGACACAGGATTATTGCAAGATACAAGACTGGAGGTTTTAGCACAGCTTCCTACAGGCTCATTATCAATAACAGCAGACTTATTCTTAACAGCAGACTTGGGTTCAGTAGAAGTGACTTTGGTAGGTTCAATCGATGAGACAAAACTTTGACATTTAAGAGGTGCGATGGCGATCAAAGGAAGGTAGAGGGATGAGAAGGAAGTCTCAAGCGATCTGATCCGGCATTAAGTTCTCCCCTAGTGATAACACTGCCCTGGAAAGTTTGTCCTTAACAATGCAACAATCAGAGTTAAATTCTACAACAACATTATTATCCTTAGTGAACTTAGATATACTGAGCAGATTTTTAGTGATTCTAGGTACGCACAAAACGTTTTTTAAGTGTAAACATTTAGATTGTAAAGAGCTAGGTAAGGAAGTAAAGCCAATATGGGAGATATCAAGGAACTCACCACTGCCTACTTGTAGTTGATCAGCTCCACCATAGTCTCTGCTAACAGTCAACTGATTGAGGTCAGAAGTGACATGATCTGTAGCCCCGGAGTCCATATACCAGGCAGGATCTTGAACAGTTGTGTAGGAATTTAAGGCAACAGGTATATGTGATGAAGGCTGTGAGTTAAATGGTGAAGGTTGTTGAGAGGCAAAGTAGGCTTGAGTTGGTGGTGTGATCTGCTGGCTTGGAACTGTGAGGTTTTGTGGTGGTGAGGTAAAGTGTTGTTGCTGATGGTTAAGACCACTATAGTTGCCAGGCTGTATCAACTGTGGAGATTGCTGTGAAGGGATCTGTATTGTTTGATTGTTTGGATTGGTAAAAGATCCATTAAGTTGCTTACCAGAGTTGAAAGATCTATTCCCAATTTAGTGATTGGTAGAACTGAACTGTGGAGATGCACCATTTACAACACCTATGGAATGATTATTTGAGTTGTACTGAGGAGGGGTACCATTGTAATTGGAATTGTACCGATGATAACACGCATAGCAGTGTCCAATTTATTTCGCACGCTTGACAAATTGGTCTGCCCCTACCATTTCCTCTACCTCTTCCTCGTCCAGAACTTATAAATCCAGTAGGTTGATAGGAGACGGTTGAAGCACCATAAGGATTAGAAGATGCTGGTTGATAAAATTGGCCATAATGGACAGAGGGAACTGGAGCAGGTAAAGGACAATGTTGAGTAAAAGATGGATTGGATAAAGTGTTTAGGGACGGAGGAAATTGAGATGAGAAACTTGAAGTGTTTATAGGATCATTTGAAGAATTACTGGTGTTGATAAAGGTTGGCTTAAGACCAGCATTACTCACAGCAGCAACGTGGACAGAACTAGCAGAAAAATCAACAAAATTGAACTTTTCTAACCTCAGTTCATACTTCTGGAACAAGAACTGTGCTTCTTGAAGTGTCACTGTATCAAACTTGGATTCAAGCCGTGAAGTCAAATTAACCACCGCTGCATCAAATTCAGGTCCCAAACCGTCTAACACATACTGGAGTACTTCTTCATCAGTGATAACTGGACCACTAGCAGATAAACTTTCTGCAATATTTTTCATCTTCTTAACATACTCACTAATGCTTAAATTGCCTTTTTGTGTGGTTTGTAAGAGGTTTTTCAGATGTAGAGCTCTGGCTTTAGAATCATTTAGGAATTCTCGCTCAAGAGCAAACCAAATCTCAGATGAGAGCTGACATTTTGATATACAACTAAACATGCATTCAGAGATTGAAGCAAGTAACCAAGTAACTAAAAACTTGTCAGTTCGTTTCCAAGCAATATACACTGGATTGAGTTTGCTTTTGGTTAGGTTGTTTTTTGACTGAGCACTTTCTATTTCAGAGGAATTTTCACTTTTTGATGAAATTAAAGGTTGAGGACATGGAATTAAACCTGTGAGGTGTTCTTCCAGCTCATGAGCTCCAACAGTAGAAAGAGCTTGCGACCTCCAAAATCGATAGTTATCTCGATAGTTGTCTCGTGTCAACTTTGGATTAATCACTTGTAAGCTTGAGGAGAAGATTGAGGAGTGCGAATCAGTGGAATTTTGGAGCTTATTCATGCTATTTGCAGAGAGATTAATACCAGAAAAATCAGCCATTGACGTAAGTCTAGGGCTCTGATACCAAGTGAAATTGAAAGAAAAGAAAGATAAAACTTGATTCTAAGCTGAATAATTCTTTGTATTTGATTGATTGACCTGTTACAATACATTGTGGCTGCTTATATACTTGAAGAAAATAAGTGAGAGAGTGAGTGAAGAAGAGTAAAGTTACAGCAGCTCATTACACTGAATAATCGTTTTGGGAAGAAGACTTTTACAACTAAAGTGAAACGACATCGTTTGTGAAACTTTAGTCAGGTCCTCACATTTTGAGAACTTGCAGTTAGCACCATAAATCTTTGGTCAACACAGAGAGTTATAAAAGTTTCATTAATCTCAATCATAATCTCTAATGGCATCGGTTTCGTGCTCATATAAATACTTACAATTGATCGATATCTCTTCTTCGCCGGCCGAAATATCTCTTCCTCTTCTTCTTCTTTCCCAAATATCTCCTCTATCGTCGCCCATATAACCTTATTTTGATCACGTAACTTCCTCTTCTTCTTCTTCGTCTTCTCGCTCTCGCTGCTGTTGTTCTCTTCACCGCTCAGCTGCATTAGCCGTTCAGCTGCCTCCCCCATGGCTGAGTCCGGTTAGAACTTCTAGGGATTCGCCACTAATGAAAAGCCCCCGCATACAATTAAAGTTCTCTCTTTTTCTTCCTCAGTCTTCTCTCTTTCTCTTTATGTAGTTTCCTTTGGCTTAGAGCGCGTCTTGAGTACGTGTTGTATGCATTTTTTAAGAAGAAGCTGCTATGTTGCTGCCATGAAGATGGCAAGAAGATGTTTTATTAATATTTTTATATATCAGCTGACTGATTCTATACATCCGGTTCTACATTATTATCCAACTTAAATTGAGATCAGTCCGTTAGATTTTGATTGGCCTAATCTTGGCCCTCAATCAAGCAAAGACGAGATAGCTTGATTGGGATGAGTAATGCATTGTTGTGAAGACTTCGTAGGTCCCATTTTGAATCATATTTGATCTTGATACATGGAATTAGAAGGACCCAGCAATTTAAAATGAAGTAGGCTGAGCCGTTGGATACATGGGTTGTTATTTGATGGGATGAGTGAGATTGATTATCTAATCAAATAGTCAAACTTTGAAATGAATTCGATTGTGTTCATTTGTTGTACGCAGCCATAATTTTTGGCTTGTACGTGAAATTTTGTTGACCAAGCAATTGGTAAATTTCTTCTGTTATTAATTCTTTCTCATCATTTGAATAAGACGGGTAGAATCTACCAAACAACAAAGAACAAAGTCTCGCTCGTTAAATTGGGTTAATAGGTGAATTCTTTATTTCGTACTATATTTCTAGATACACGGTAGTCATACAGTAAATCAATATCTTTAGTCAGGTCTAAATTCTCATATATTTTTATAGTTAACTTAATTGATGGTTAAAAAAATTTATACTTGTATAATATCATCATGATATTATAGATTTTCTCTAGAGCAAGACCTTATATACCTAATTTCTCGACACCTTCAATCATATGAAACATGTATGGGTAATTAAATAGAGATTAAAAATTATTTAAACAGTCACTTTAATTATTATCCAATGATATAATTTTTTAGAAATAACTTTTACATTTATTCCATAAATATTGTTTGTGTTTTCAACAATTTTTTTCTTGCCTAACGTTACACAGTAAAACATCTCTATAGTCATAATGGTGGGATCAACTAATCTTATTATTATGAGGAGGTTATAACTTAATAGAGGTGTAGTTATAAAAATTATTGTTTTGATTTCTTATTTTATAATTTATGTTTTAGTAGTACAGTATTAGGATTTCAATTTATATTTTAGTAGTATTATAATTTCAATTCAGCACTTTAATTGCCTACTTTTGAAACGGATAGAAGATCGTGTCTTGAAACTAACAAAGATAAGTGTCATTGATGAAACTATAAATATAGTTGATGTATGGTCAATTGATGTGAAGCCACAGACAATTGCAAATTGTTTTAAGCATTGCAAAATTAGGAACCTCGATGTCGATGAATTACAAGTTACAAATGAAGTGGACGAGGAGAATAAAAGAGTCATTGCAAAATTGAGTGATTAGATTTGACAGCTTCACTATACTAATCGAATAGATATTAATATTTTCCCCGATCATCCAAATGAGCAACAAATCGTGTATACTTTAACCAAAGAAGAAGATAAAGGAAGTAATCCCTAAACGTGCTTGAGAAGGTAAAAATATTTTGGCTTCAACAAAAAGGTGTCCATGTTAACGAGTTATTATATACTCACAAAATAAAAGATGTAATAACAACTCTAAAGTATAAATCATTATCTTAAACAGCTTTAAATAAGTATTTTATTTTACTTTAAACTTTAATGTAACAAACATATATTTTTTTGGTAATATACAAATAACTATTACTATGTGGAGGTAACTTTCCTTAAGATGAGAATTAGAAAAATTATAACTTATTATAATGTGAAGTTTATTCTTATTTATAACTATCTTAAATTATAATTAGAATTTTTTTATGACTATGTAGAGTTTATTCCTATATAGAGTATCGTTATAGAGAGATTTTACTATACTACTAAATTATGAATTGAAATCTTAATACTGTATTACTAAAACATGACTTATAAAATAAGAAATCAAAACAATAATTTTTGTAACTACACCTCTATTAAATTATAACCTCTTTATAGTAATAAAATTAGTTGATCTCACTATTATGACTATAGAGAGATTTTACTATATATAGAAATTATTTTATCCAAATTAATATAATATTACCCTTTTATTGTTGCATTATTCTTCCACTTTGAGAAAACCTTTGGAATTCTTATTTACTAAGTTATCTTTTGATACATAAAATTATTATTTTTCTCAACTCTTGTTTGACTTCTTTATTAAATTAATTATTTTAAATGGCTTATGTCATTCACACTCAAGACTAGACTCAACCTTAATTTAAAATAAGATTTTCTCAGTCAACAAATAATTCCATACATTTGTATTGTCTTATTTATATAAAGGAAGTAAAAATGTAGTAGAAAATAAAGACTTAAAAAGAGTCCTCTCGTCAACTCAATTATTTGATTTTGTAAATGAATAAAGATAGACTATAAGGCTATACAAGCTAGCCTTATAGCCTTTAGCTTGTATAGCCACTTACAGTCCACCAGTTTGACATCTTTGGGTTTAGGGACCAGAATCCAGGTTTTGTTCTGCCTTAGGGAGTCCATCTCCTTATTCATAGCAGTGAGCCAATTTTTTCTGTCTTTTGAGTTGATGGCCTGTTCATAAGAGTCAGGTTCTGTCCTCTGAATCTCTACACCAGCCAGCAGGGCTATGTAGATGAGGTATGCATAACTGAACCTTGCTGGTGGTCTTATTTCCCTCATTGTTCTATCTGGCCAGTTGGTACCGAGCAGATCACCTTGTTGGGCATTGTCAATGTTTTCCTCATTCTCATCTTCACCATCAGGTTCAGTATTAGTTGTAGTGTGCTCAGTTTCATATTCTGGTTCATCAATGTTGGTCTCAGGCTCTTGTTGCCTTGTTGACTCCACCTCAAACTGAGTATTGTCGGTTTGCTGTGGAGTATCCACATGATAGCTTGAGGTACCTGCATTGATGTTAGTAACCCTACAAAGGAACACACATTCGTTAAAAACAACATCTCTACTGATGATAACCTTAACCCCTAGAGTTTCTCTCTCCCACAGCCTATATCCTTTGGTTCCTTCTTGGTACCCCAAAAACACACATCTTAGGGACCTTGGTTCTAATTTTCCATCTACTGTGTGTGCATAGGTTGCACAGCCAAATACTCTTAGGTGGCTAAGTGAGGTTTTTCTTCCTATCCATTTTTCTTTAGGGCATATAAAACCAGTTGCATTAGAGGGAGTTCTATTTACTAAATAGGCAGCTGTGGTTAAAGCCTCCCCCCAAAAAGACTTAGGTAGTCTAGCTGTGAAAAGGAGACACCTAACCTTCTCTAACAGTGTCCTGTTCATCCTCTCAGCAACTCTGTTTTGCTGGGGTGTTCTCCTAACTGTCCTATGTCTCATAATCCCCTGGTCTCCACAGTATGCATCAAACTTAGCATTACAAAATTCCAGACCATTGTCAATTCTAAGTGCTTTCACCTTTTTCTCCAGTTGGTTTTCTACTAAAGTCTTCCAACTCTTAAACTTACTTAGTGCCTCATCTTTGGTCCTAAGAAGGTAAACCCACACCTTCCTATTGAAATCATCCACTATGGCTAAAAAATAACTATTCCCCCCATGTGTTTTTGACTCTTTCAGGACCCCATAAGTCAGCATGAAGGTATTCTAAACAATTCACAGACAGGTGTGTTCCTTTTGGGAAGCTCAGGCTGTGCTGTTTGCCCATGACACAGGTTTCACAGAATCCTAAATCTGACACATTTTCATTACCAAAATAACCCTATTGTTTAAGGTAGCTCATACCATTTTGGCCTATATGGCCCATCCTTAGGTGCCATTTCTTTGTAATTGAAATGTTAGTAGATATAAAAGTAGAATTAACATTCAACTGATGATATTGACCACTCAATATGTACAGACCATGCCTTTTAACACCTTCAAACAGAATTTGATCATTCTTGTAAACAGTAATGCAACCATTTTCAGCTCTATAGCTACAGCCAGCTTTATCCAGTGTGCCTAATGAGATCAGATTTCGCTTAAGCTCTGGTATATACCTAACTTTGGTTAACATTATTAGTTTGCCATTTTTAAGTCTAAGAGTGATGTTACCAATCCCTTGAACCCTACATGAGTTATTATTCCCCATAAACACCATTTCAGGTTCACCAGTTATAAGGCTTTGAAACCAGGTTTTATTAGGGCTCATATGAAAAGAACATCATGAGTCTAGCACCCATTCATTTGCAATTTCAGAACTGGACACGGTAAGGGCTTCAATGATTTCAATGCTATTATTAGAGGATGCTAAGTTACTCTATGTACTGTTCTGCTTTTGCTTCCTAATCCACTCATAACAATTCTTTTTGATGTGACCAGGTTTGTTACAATAGAAGCACTTTCTAGTCTCTGATTTAGACTTATTATTATAGGCTTTTCCTTTCTTCTTATTCTTTGGCCCTAAGTTTTGTTGGACAACCTTTCCAGTATCTTTACCAAAATAGCCAGTTTCTTGTTTTTCTTTTACAAAGAGATTATTCCCATTTCTCTTTTGTATTTTCAACTCAAGTTCTCTAGATTTGAAGCCAGCCGTTATTAGATCTACACTAGGGACTGTTCCAGTGTACTGCAATGCATTCTTTACTACTAAATATTCATCAGGAAGAGAATTTAACAGAATCATTGCAAGACTAGAATCTCCTAATTCCTGATCAGTTCCTTTTAGCACTAATGTCATTTTTAGAAATTCATCTAAATTTTCTTCTAATGACTTAGACCATTTTATAAGAAAACAGAGCATCTTTCAAGAACACTTAATTAGGAGCAAATTTCAATGCATACAAAGTTTCGAGTTTACCCCAGAGCTCTATTGGTGTGTCAAGACCATCCACTTTTCACAGAACACTATCTGACAAATTCATGATTATCAGATTGTATGCTTCTTCCTCTATCTCTACTTTCTTTTTCGTCTTTTCTTCGGCCACTTGGTTTCATCTTTCTCCAGTGCTATTCCCACCTTGTTGTGGGATAGTAGCGCCTTCATCTTCTTCTTCCATGTATTGAAATCCATCTTCCCATCATACTTGGATATTTCTACACGCGTGGTAGTGTTCATCATACTTATAATGACAAGACAGAATTACCCCAGAGGTTGCCAAATACTGCTAGGCAGTTTTTAAGGCGGTTACTGGTTTTCTAACCTAGATACCCTTAAACAGATTCAGGACGATTCGAAACCCTAATTCGAAAGAGAACCTCCAAATCCTAATAAAAAACCCTAATTTTTTATTTTGCCCTCTTTTCGTCGATCCCTTGTATTTGTAACCTAATCTCACGAATTAGTCCCAAGACTCAGCAAGATTTGAAGTCCTAGTGATCTAGGGACCTTTAAATCGAAAAACCCCTAAAACTGACAAACCCTAGTTTTCGAATTCGTCAAGAGTTGAACGATTTCTAAACCTAGACTCACCTTAAAACTTTACGCTCTGATACCACTGTTGTAAACCACCCCTAATCTTTCAAACCTAAACACCAATTCAAGATCAAACCAAACACAAACAAATCAAGCAATACACAACCAATTTTACCGTGGTTCACTTGTTCAATATAGAACAAGTTACATCCACGTTGAACTCCAAAATATGGAGCTTGCTGCACTAGGATTAATCACTTCAAAGATTACAGTTACAGACGAATCTCCTTCACTATCAACTACACATTCACACACTCATTCACTTCTCTCTATCCCGCAAATCTTAACAACCACTAGAGCACTCTATACCCTTTAAGGAACACCCCAAACAAGACTCTAGAGAGATTCACATAGAGAAGAACCAGAATGAATATGAAACCCTAACCTAGGTAATAAATGAATTTACAGAGAAAAATAGAGAAACCCTAATACACGATCTGTCCGCCAAATGCGTGAATAGTTCCTTTTTATATTATTGACTTTTGATTAGACAGGAGCCGTCGGATCATGTTTAATTGGATGGCTAAGATTAATTGGAGTTTAATGAACTAAACGACAGCGTTTTTGCTTGGCTCTAAACGACGTTGCAGACTTCACCATTTTAACATCCACATTTATGATTATGATCTTAAGGCCTTGTTTTTATTCATGAATCTTAGTCACAATTCAATCCACATATCTCTAACACGGGGCCATCGCGGTTGACAAATGGGTTTATTCTGACCCATAAAAGGGTTAGGATTGAAGCCAGAAGAATAGACCAGACTAAATTGATGGTGGGCATCCGATCTTGCTTTCCTAGTAACCCCTTGACGAAAGGGTAGAGATGGATGATGAGCCAAAGGGCGAAAAATAGCCTACCAAAAAGTGGGTCCTAGGAATCATACCCGTTATTGATGGCGTCTGAGACACCGACGATGACTCCGACTACCGAAAAGCTACTAATGAATTGTTTATAGTGGACAACCGCGTTATGAATTGTTTTAGCTACTGATAAGATGTCTAGAGTAAGCAGCTACTAATAAATTGTTAAGCTGCCTGATGAATTGTTTAGCTGCTGATAAGACGTCTAGAGTAAGCAGCTATTGATGAATTGTTTAGTTGTTGTTAAGATTGTTTGGAGTGGACAACCTGATGAGTTGTTTAGCTGCTGATAAAATGTCCAGAGGAAGCAGCTGCTGATGAATTGTTTAGCTGCCGAAGTGGCTAATTGATGAGGCAAAATCAATTATGCCCAAAAAGTGCAGGTTACAACTGGTAATAAACAGAGCTTAGTTACTCTCTACTAGACAGTTGTTGAGTTTAAATGCTCTTTTCTGCATTAGTTGCTGGAAAAATGTTAAAGTTTGAATTAAAAGCTCTCTACTGTTCAGTTGTTGGTGCTTTGTTGCAAATGGAATGCTGGTACTTGGTTGTTGATGGAATGACCTTTACTGCTTAGGTGCTGGTAATTAGTTGCTAATGGCTTTTATGATGCTAATGCATTAAGGAAGAATGTTAAGACTCCACAGTTTAGCTTAAGGGGGAATTTTAGTGAATTACGGAAGAATGTTAAGACAGATTAGCTTAAGGGGCAATGTTATTGAATAAGAAAAATTTGATCCGTAAAATTCGTTAGGTTGCCGTTATATTACTGTTTATTCTGTTAAAGTTTCCATTAAATTACTGTTACTTCCATTACGTATTTTCAGGTGTGTTTGGTAAACCATTTTCTACCATATTTCCAATCTTGTTCTCAAAATAACCGTTTGTTTCATTATTTAGAAAATACTATTATATTTTCTTTAACTACTTTTAAACTCCTTAAGTTTATTAATTTGACTAAACACCCCCAGAAAAAAGTTTAGAAATTGACAAAAACACCCCCACCCACCAAAATTTGCCAGATTCCAGCTACCACCGTCGGAAGGTGGCCAAAATCTAGTATAATGGTGCACTACCGGCTAGATATGGCCAATAGTGCACTGATCTATCATTTTCCCTGTGGATCTGGTCGAAAAATGCCAGATTCACGGCCAAAGACCTGACCATTGACGGCTAGATCATTGGCTGTAGTTGGTATTCAATGACAGTTGTAGATGGTATTCAATGACAGCCATATCTTTGGCTAGTCAACGACGGCCATATCTTTGGCCATCTTTAACGATCAAACATGGCCAGATCAACAGTGGATCTGACTGGAAAAAGGCTATCTCGGTGCACGGCCAGCCAGATCTTACCAGTCGTGGGCCAATACAGCGACTCTGACCACCCTCTAGCAGTGGTGGCTGACTGTCAAAATTTAATGGGTGGGTGGGGGTGTTTTTTTAATTTTTAATGTTTTTATTACAAGGGTGTGTAGTTATTTAAAAAACCTAAAGGGGTATTTTTTTAATTTTTAAATCTTACCTCGCTATTCCCACCCAACTCTAAAAATATCAAAAATCATATCCAAAATACTAAAAAAAAAACACTAACTTTACACTCTTCTTCTAAATGAATTTCAGTCGAGAAAATTCAAGATTTTTGCTCTCAATTCTCGGTGCTGTGTAATCATTTTCATTTATCAGCTTAAATTTTTTATTAATTTCTCCGTTATCATACTTGACAATCACTCATTTAGTCGACAATCTAGCTACTAGCTTTATGAGACTTCTTTGCATTTGCATTATTGCATATATCTTGTCAAGAAACATGAACTGTTTGAGGGTTTACCAGTTATTCTTCGTCGGTTGTAAACACTTTGTTTCTTTACCGGTTAACTCTACATAAACTTGGATTCATGATACAACAATATCGAATACAGTAGAGTCACAATTGAAAAAATAATAATAAAATAATTTGTTAATTAAGTCTTCTTTTATCAAAGCAAGTTAAATTTTGTATGAATTATTACTGATAATAAGTTTTCCTTTGCTTCAAAAATTGAATTTTATATATCATTTCCTTGTTTATGTTCATGGATCATGTAGATATTGGAATCGGAAGTAAAACAACAAAATGAATTATTTATTATTTTATTTACAATTGAAATACGATAAACAATATAAGTACTTATTGAAAAATGGTATACAAATATATCATTAACTCGTTAAATATAATCTGCAAGCTACATGTGGTTTATAATTCTAATTTGGTTTTCTGAAGTACTGATGAATTTTAAAATTTTCTATACTGTAATATCAATTCATAGCTACTACACAATATATAAAACAATAGCAATAATGAAATTAAGGAGCTAATTCTCGACCAATAAACAACTATATGATTGGATCAACTATTCCTTTTTTTTTTTTTTTTTCTAATTTTGAGTTGATCGGATGTTGCAGGTAATGTTTTTGAGGATTTACTGTAACTTTTAGACATGACTATTTTTCACACTGCTAGAATAATGGTTTTGATAAAATTTGAGGTGGGCTTGACTCTTCACTTAATAAGACATTATTGAATGGAAGGATTACCCCCTTCTTATAAACCAGTAAGCTTGAGCGTGTCTAGTTGGTGTGAGACTCCAACACTCCCTCTCACGGTCAAACCCATATGTTAGGTCATGCCTGTTATTGGAGATAATTGCTGGCTCAAACTCCTCACTTGCTGGTTAAGCACTCAGCTCAACTGAACTTTAGCTCTGATACCATGATAAAATTTGAGTTTGACCTAACTCCTCACCCAAAAGACCCTGTTGAACAGAATGATTACCCATTCTTATAAACTAGTAGGCTTGAGTGTGCCTAGTCGGTATGGAACTCCAACAGACTTTGATACTTGTCGGGATTAATAAAAAAAAAAAAAAGCATTTTGAACTTTTTTTTTTTTTTTTGGCCCCTTTTTAAATAATTTCTTGCTTGTCAGTTTACGGTAAGTACTTATAAGCCCATTCCAACTTTTTCTTTTTCTTCTTTTTGAATAATTCTTTTCTTGTTAGTTTAGGAAAAGAAAAATATAATTCCATGATTCCATCCTCATGGATGAAGTTATACTTTAGGCGCATTGCATTTTTTAATTCTCTGCATGCATGCAAGTTAGTCTAACAATAATGCTACGAACACCGAAGACTTGCATCGAAATTTTGCACCAAATGACGTGTCACACAGCCATGTAGTATATTAACAAATATTCTGCGAATGAATGGACGTCCATCAAATATGGACGGGCATCCATGATTATTGGACGACCATTCATTTTAAATGGACTCCCGTCTATTTACTATGGACGGGCGTCCACCTAGAATGGACATCCGTCCATAGTTTAAATTTAAAAAATTTGAAAACAAAAATCATGGACGTCGTTCCATACATTATGGACAGACGTCCCTACTAAATGGACAAGCATCCCTATTAGATGAATGCCCGTTCATTGTTTAAACTAAATAAATTTACGCAAAAGTCACCCGTCCATATATTATGGACAGGCATCCCTGTCCATTGCCATGTCGATCATTTTCCCATCGTCATCTTCTTTTAAAAAAAAATAAAAATTCTGACTACTTACAAGGCTCAAATGCTGCATTGTCAAAACTTCAACGAACCAGCTCCTCAACTCCCTGCTCCCCCAATCCATCTCCTTCAACACAAAACATTGACACTTGTCTTCTTCACCCTCTCTCCATTTTCATCTCTTACTTTTTAAACATCAGCTGATATCACTTCTGTTGAACTACGTTTTTTAGAATCGTTTGTTCTAGATCTACGCCTTTCTCTTTTGTTTTCTTTGTGTTTGTATAATTTGAAAGCAAATAGAAATTGGAGTTTAGAAGAAGAAAATAGAAGGAAACAATTGAGATGGTGATGAAAGAAAGAGATGAGGAGTTGGCTTTGTTTCTTGAAATGAGAAAACGCAAGAAGGAGAAAAGTAATCTTCTTCTTCTTCACAACTCTGACGACATCAACAGTAATAGCACTCCTTTAGGTACGGTGTCTTTTTTTTTTTTTTTGGTAGATTTTTTTACTTTTGAAGATCATCCTAATTTTAGTATGATTAGCTAGTCTATAACTTGCAACTAATGGACAAGCTTCATATCCCACAAGCCACATCAACATTTCAAGTATTACCTTATACTAACATTTTGTTTAGCGGCATTCTCCAGGGCCTAGTAAACATCAAACCCTTCCTGTGCACCAAAACTTTCCATATCTTCATCAGAGTAACCATAATCTCCTGAGCGAGGATCATGTGGGTAAGCTAACAGTTGCTAGTACTGAGCTATTATATCTAGTTTCTTCGTAGAGTTTCCAGCCATCCACTTTAACACATTCCCTGTACGACACAAATACAAGATGAAAACTCAATGACAAATAGCAATTAAAACCATTAAGAACTAAAACAAAGTGAAAGACTTTGATTCTATTTACCTATAGAGAGAACGCTAGGGACACGTCGCAGGTGGGGCATTTTGGTGGGTATCGATTGAACCACCCATGCTTTGCATCTTCTTGATGATGATGATGACGACACACTTGGCAGAAAAAATATTGAACAAGAGAAAAAGAACAAACGATAACTTGATTATGTGTCCAGGTTTCATCTTAAAGTACATGAATCTCTTAATAGTAATCTCTCAGATATATTAAATGGGGACGCCGTCCATTAAATATATGAATAGGCATCCATGATTTTTATGTAAAATTTTTTAATTTAAATAATGGATGGGCATCCATCTAATAGGGATGCCCATCCATTTAGTAGGGACGTCCGTCCATAATATATGGACGGGCATCCATGATTTTTGTTTACAATTTTTTTTTAATTTAAACTATGGACGAGCATCCATTTTAGATGAACGTTCGTCCATATACTATGGACGGGAGTCCATTTAAAATGAATGACCATCCAATAATCACGGACGCCCGTCCATATTTGATGGATGATCGTTCATTCATGGAATATTTGTTAATATACTACGTGGCTGTGTGACACGTCATTCGGTATAAAATTTCAGTGCAAGTCTTCGGTGTCCATAGCATTATTGTTTGTTAATATACTACGTAACCGCGTGACACGTCATTCGGTGTAAAATTTTGGTGCATGTCTTCAGTATCCGTAGCACTATTGTTAGTCTAATTGGTCTTTTACTTTCTTCTTCAAAGTCAGTTCTTAAAATATTGAAATACGTCGACTTTTTGGTTTCACAGGCAATAACATCACCCTCATCTAATCTACCTGCAGTAGCATCCCAAGTTCTTCAAAATCAGTTTTTTTTTTTTTTTTTGGTTGAGTAAGCTAGTATTAAAATAATCTACAAAAGCTGCACACATATATAGCCAATCTCTCTCTTATGTTAATTCCATACAATTTTTTTTTGGTAAAACTATTTGTAAAAACTTTCGTACAAAAAGAATTTGTACAAATTGACGTGATATGCTACGTGGCATTGAGAACCACATATTTGTGTCTAATGATACATTCAAGCATAATCCTTGCAAAATTTATTTGTCTTTTTCACCTATATCGCACTTTATAAATATCTTGATCTAAACTCTCATTAACCATAAGTATACTGGAGTTCACAATATTTTGTCATTAGTAATAAGTATACTAGAGTTCACTAAATTTTATGGTGGGGCTTCCATTTTTTGGGTTTTTTTATTTTCTCTTGTTGTGTTCGTGATTTATTTTTGTTATAGTGAATATTTTTTATTAATTTGGGATTTTTGAAAGTCAAGTTATAATTTTGGATTACCTTGAAATTTAAATAAATTACTTATTAATTTTTATTTAGTCTGTTTATGAGTAATAAAGCTCAAAACTGATCAAATTACATTTTAAATGGACTGTACGTGATGTTGGGGGAACATTGTTCTCTTCTCAAATACGTTCTTATTTTTTTCTTTTTATTTCTATATAGTGGTAAATTTTGTTCACCTCCCCAAACATTCACTCTAAAATCAAACACACCCGAGCCTAGCCTTCTAGTTTAAGAGTACTTCTGACCACTACCGTAACAATAGAGATGGTAATGGGTCGGGCCGGGCTGGGACCAAGTACCCCTTGGCCCAAGCCCGACCCGACCCCATGACCTTGGCCCGGGCCGAGCCTAGGCCCATTGCGGGGATGTTTGGTAATGCCCAAGCTCGACTCAATGGGCTTTTTGTGACTCTCAGTCTTGGCCCATGTTAATTTCTATAATTTATTTTCTCATGGGCAATCTTTGATATACTTTTCTTTGTCATTCATATTAACTTAATTAATAGTATCTCTTGCTTTAATCACCATATTTTTTGTGTGCATAGATTAATATGGTGGACGAACGATCTTGGGTTTGACTAAAATCCTAATTGATTATTATCATAAATTCATTTTAAAATCATAATCAAATAAAATAATTTTTTTTTAAATGATAAAAACTCTGACTGGGCCTGGCGATGGATGTCACGGGCCTAGCCCGGCCTGTACCCAAGGACGGGCCCTAATACCATGCCCAAGCCCAAGCCTGTGCCCATCCTCACAAATAGCAGGTAATGTCCGGCCTGTACGAGCCGGGCCGGGTACCCTAAAATCCGAGTATAATTGCCATTTCTACGTAACAAACTTGGTTAAAAATATTCGGGACCTCATTTAACACTGATCAATCTAATTATCTAGGTATATTTATATTAAATTATTATTATATATTTGCAATATAAGTAATACTACACTTACAAAGTCCTTATAAAAAGATATATGTATAAAATGATGTGTCATATAAGGACGTAACCAAGATTCTTAGTGAGTGAGTTCAAAACATCAAAGTTGATAAATGTATAATAAAATATATATTGAAATAATAAACATAAAAAACGTACTTTTTAAAGTTATACATATAACCAAATTATCATAAATATAATTTATTTGCAATTATAATTAAAAAAAAAAAAACACAAATTTCAAGAATTAACATGGGCTAACCTTAAAACCTTTAAATTCCTCAACTTAAACAATAATTACAACTTAATTTATCAAATTTCAACTTATAACCCATGAAAACTAGGGGTGAGCAATTCCGGGTACCCTGCATTTTCCTGGGAGGCTGAACCGAACAGCACAATACAGTTCCCAAAAAAAGGCCAAGGAACCGAACCGCACGGTGCAGGTTCTTCAATTCAAGGAACCGGAACCTAAAATGCAGGTTCCGGTTCCTTTCCAAGGTACCCTATAAAAAATCAATTACCCCCCAATTAGTTTAAAAAATAACAAAAACACCTTATAAGTTTACAAATACACCCCTAACAAATTTTTATTATTCATTCATTTGTGTCCAATGTAACTCATAACCTGTAATCTCTAAGCAACACTTGAATTCAATCAATTCATCACAATTCACATAAAATTCGTCAATCAAAACCAAAACCAAAACAATTATTCATCACAATTCACATAAAATAAATTATTAATATTTATTAATTTAATGTTATAATTGGTCAATTGGGTATTTATAATATACCTAATATAATTTAGTAAATTTAATATTAGAAACTAGTAATGTTATAATTAAATAAGTGATCATACTACAATGTAAATTACAATGTTATAATTAATTAAGTGATCATACTACAATGTAAATTGGAATGTTATAATTAATTAAGTAATATACTATTTAATTATAATGTAATATTATAATTAATTAAATTGTTAATCATTTAATTAAGTATTGTAATATTGTTTATAATAGGATATTATAATTAATTAAATAATCATACCATAAATTTATAATATAATGTTATAAATTAGTAAATTATTAATGTTTATAATATAATGTCATAATCAATTAAGTAATAATTTAATTATGTAATGTTATATTAATTATATGATCATACTATAATAGTATAATGTAATGTTATAATGAATTAAGTAATCATACTATAAATTTATAATTTAATATTATAATTAATTAAATTTCAAATCATTTAATTAATACACTAATGTTTATAATGGAATGTTATAATTGATTAAGTAATCATATTATAAATATATAAAGTAATGTTATAATTAATTAAATTTTTAATCATTTAATTAAGTAATGTAATAGTATAGTAAATTACTAATGTTTATAATGTAATGTTATAAATTCATAACTAATTAAGTAATTATGTGATCATTTAACTATATAATGCTATAATTAAATAAATGATCATAATATAATGTAATATAATAATATTATAATTTAATTGAGTAATTATTTAACTATAATTTAATACTTAATTAATGTTTATAATGAAATGTTTATAAGGTAATGTTATAATTAATTAAATTTCTTATCATTTAATTAAGTATTGTGCTAATGTTTATGCAGTAAATTAGTAATTACTAATGTTTAAAACATAATATCATAACTCATAATCAATTAAGTAATCATTTAATTATGTAATGTTATATTAACTATATGACCATACTATAATAGTATAATGTAATGTTATAATGAATTAAGTAATCATACTATAAATCTATAATTTAATATTATAATTAATTAAATTTCAAATCATTTGATTAATATACTAATGTTTATAATGAAATGTTATAATTGATTAAGTAATCATATTATAAATATGTAAGGTAATCTTATAATTAATTAAATTTTTAATCGTTTAATTAAGTAATGTAATAATATAGTAAATTAGTAAATTACTAATGTTTATAATGTAATGTTATAAATTCATAACTAATTATGTAATTATGTAATCATTTAACTATGTAATGCTATAATTAAGTAAGTGATCATAATATATAATGTAATATAATAATATTATAATTTATTTGAGTAATTATTTAACTATAATGTAATGCTTAATTCATGTTTATAATGAAATGTTTATAAGGTAATGTTATAATTAATTAAATTTCTTATCATTTAATTAAATATTGTGCTAATGTTTATGTAGTAAATTAGTAATTACTAATATTTAAAACATAATATCATAACTCATAATCAATTAAGCAAATCATTTAATTATATAATGTTATATTAACTATATGATCATACTATAATAGTATAATGTAATGTTATAATGAATTAAGTAATCATACTATAAATCTATAATTTAATATTATAATTAATTAAATTTCAAATCATTTGATTAATATACTAATGTTTATAATGGAATGTTATAATTGATTAAGTAATTATATTATAAATATATAAGGTAATGTTATAATTAATTAAATTTTTAATCGTTTAATTACGTAATGTAATAATATAGTAAATTACTAAATTACTAATGTTTATAATGTAATGTTATAAATTCATAACTAATTATGTAATCATTTAACTATGTAATGCTATAATTAAGTAAGTGATCATAATATATAATGTAATATAATAATATTATAATTTAATTGAGTAATTATTTAACTATAATGTAATGTTTAATTAATGTTTATAATGAAATGTTTATAAGGTAATGTTATAATTAATTAAATTTCTTATCATTTAATTAAATATTGTGCTAATGTTTATGTAGTAAATTAGTAATTACTAATGTTTAAAATATAATATCATAACTCATAATCAATTAAGTAATCATTTAATTATGTAATGTTATATTAATTATATGATCATACTATAATAGTATAATGTAATGTTATAATGAATTAAGTAATCATACTATAAATCTATAATTTAATATTATAATTAATTAAATTTTAAATCATTTGATTCATATACTAATATTTATAATGGAATGTTATAAATGATTAAGTAATCATATTATAAATATATAAGGTAATGTTATAATTAATTAAATTTTTAATCGTTTAATTAAGTAATGTAATAATATAGTAAATTACTAATATTTATAATGTAATGTTATAAATTTATAACTAATTATGTAATTATGTAATCATTCAACTATGTAATGCTATAATTAAGTAAGTGATCATAATATATAATGTAATATAATAATATTATAATTTAATTGAGTAATTATTTAACTCTTAATTAATGTTTATAATGAAATGTTTATAAGATAATGTTATAATTAATTAAATTTCTTATCATTTAATTAAGTATTATGCTAATGTTTATGTAGTAAATTAGTAATTACTAATATTTATAATATAATGACATAATCAATTAAGTAATTATTTAATTATATAATGTTATAATTAATTATATAATCATACTATAATGTAATGTTATAGTGAATTAACTATTAAGTAATCATACTATAAATTTTGAATGTAATATTATAATTAATTAAATTTTTAATCATTTAATTAAGTTTGTACTAATGTTTATAATAAAATATTATAATTGATTAAGTAATTATACCATAAGCCTATAACGTAATGCTATAATTAATTAAATTTCTAATTATAAGTCAATTAATTAACTATTTAATTATGTTATAACTTATAAGTCAATTAATTAAGTAGTAATCAATTAATGTAATGCTATAATTAATTATACTATAAATCAATTAAGTAATGTTATAAAATTATAATTAATTAAGTAATCATTTAACTATAATGTAATGTTATAATTGATTAAGTATGATATTTAACTAGTAATTAAATTTATTAATGTTTATCAATTTATCATATATAATTAATTAATTACTAATTTATTATAGATATACTTAGAACTTGATAATTGAAGTAAATAACTAAATATATTATTACTCAATCAAATATACTATTTTATTCCAAAATAATTCTTTTAATAACATTAAAAATGTAAAACACTTTTAATTGGATCATAATTCCAATTATTCACTTAATTGATCAAAACTTTAATATTAATGTATTATAATATATTAAAGCTTTTAATATGGTGTAATTTATATGTAATAAGTATAATTGTATTCATATATTTATTTAATTAGGTTATTCTAAAAATTTTAACTTTTTCTATTTTAAATTATTTTATATGTAAAATAATAGAAACTCCCCCATTATTTACATTTCACAAATATTTCATTATAGTCCAGGTTTCAAAATAGGTTCTAAACAGGTTCCAAAAACAGGTTCCAAAACAGGTTCCAAAATAGGTTCCAAACAGGTTCCAAAACAGGTTCCAAACCGGGTACCCCCTACAGGTTCCAAACATGGTACCCTTTTTATAGGTTCCGGTTCCTCCACATGCAAGAACTGGAACCGGAACCGCACAGTAGCGGTTCCAAAAAATTGGGCAAGGAACCTAACCTACCCGCACAGTGCAGGTTCTAGGTAGGTTCCGGTTCTGGTTCTTACCCTCGGTTCCGGTTCCGGTTCTACCCGTTACCCGTGCTCACCCCTATTGAAAACTCATCAAATTCATGTTTAAATATAAACAATTAACTAATATATCAAAATTAAACCAAATCCCCAAATCTCTACAACTTAAGGTTTCATCAATTTTTTAAACCATTCAAAATTAACTGAATAATTAATCAGAATTTATCAAACCCAACTTAAAATAACAACTAATTAACTCATACCTCAACATAAACAAGATTAAATCAAAACCCATGTCAAAATCTAGGAATTTATTCTTCCAATTTCAAACCCATTTATTAAACTCAACAAAAACTTATAGCTCATGATCTTTCATCAATTAAAAAAGTTAAGGGAAAAGAATTTTGAGTAAAAAATAAAAATAAAATGAGCATCATCTTACCTTGTAATCCAAACAAGTAGTCTTTATTGAGTATCCAATCAAAGGAAAAAGATAATATGAGAGAAAATGAGAAGAAATGAAGAAGAGAGAAAAGTTAAAAAAGTGTTAATTAATGATTCATTTTTGTGGGGTCAAAATAAAGTTAAGTGGGGTTAAAATTGTAAAATCCATAAAACATTAATTCCTTTTTTAATTTTGTAAAAAGTTGAGTGGGTTCAATTGAACCCACAACTCTCTATGTGGCTACGTCCCTAGTGTCATTACATTACTCTTTTAAATATTCACTTGCATTATGCATAATTTGATATAGCACAAGGTATATATAATAATACTACACTTATATAGTGATAGGGTTTGGAGGTTAATCAGGGAAGAATTAAATGCCTTAAACAATTTAGATTCGGACTAGGAAAATACAATAACCCAAATAGGCCCGCAATCCATTGCTACGGCCACATAAAAACAGTCGTTGTGGTGATCGTTATTTCTGTCCCACGAGTCTGGAATCTTCAGAATTTGGTGAAGTCATCAGCACAAAATTTTTAGCTCTCTGAATAAGCTTTCCAACGCCATAAGAATCATCAAATTCCGATTGCTACCGTTCAAGTTATGGTAAAAAAATTGAAGCATGCTCATCTTGACAAATTTCTAGGTTTACGTCTCATCTTCAACACGTCACAACTTTCTCGTTTCAACTCCGATTCTTGCACCGCTTGTTCCTACTCGTCAGGAATTCCATTAATATCATTCTTCTTCATTCAAATATTGTTTTAAACTTGAAAATATTCAAAAATGCACCCGTGGTCCCATAAAAGGTATTTATGAAATAATTAACTCAAATTTCACATTAAAAACACATTTTTCCACAAATAATCCAATTGAATCACTAACAAAATATGTATTTTCAAGCTCTTATCATCAACCTACACCGAAAAGGCTTTCTTAACCCTCTCCAGCTCGGTGTAGTTGCTGTTAGCATTGCTCAGCACTGCAAAACTCTCCTGACGAAACATTCCAAGCATGTTCTCGCCCTACGCACCGCATACACCAAAAGACTTCAATAAATGGTAAGGGCACAGGAGACAAGGCTACAAGTAACGAAGGGAGCTCACCCTAGAAAATGCTCAGGAGAGCGCAAGCATCATAGCAAGGAATGACATCCTCCCATCCTCTTCAAACATCTCCGAGGTAACCAATTCCTTCAACATGGCCACCCCGAGAGAAACATGCTCAGGAATCGTCAGAGCAATTGGTTCCCCGCGCTCCCCAACCAATGAGGAAGGGTTCTCCGCAGCGTCCACTTTGGTCATCTTCCGAGAAGCTGATGTCGGGACCAATTCTCTAGCGGCATGCTCGCCCCCTCCACGGCTAAGGAGGCATTTCTCTTCCTCGGCCCATTGGACTCTACATAGCCTAAGTTCATCCTTTCGAGAATAGGAGATTGATCCGCTATCTGAGAATGCATCCTTACACGAGTAAAACACAAAAGGTTAGCATGCTTATTTTTTAATGATTAAACAGGTTGGGCAATCTCCACATACTAGTCTTGTGAGACTTGGAGATGATAGTCCAAAACTTCACGACCATAGTACAAAGGCAAACAAGGTCAGGTTATCCCAAGTCACCAGACTCTCCAACTTACACTCCTCCAATAAAGCGTAGAAAACCGTTAAAGCCACTCCAAAGAACCTTAAAAAATCTCAAGCTGTTTGCTGCTAACTGCAAATGAAAAGCAAAACATTAGCAAAAGCCATTACACCCAACAAACCTCAAATAAAGAGGATGGTCACCCACTAGCATCGCCGAATGAACATTGCCCGCTCCAGGTTTAAAAGAAATAGTTAGAGCCCCAATTGTCACCTTGCTGGAAAGCCTCGATAATCCCTACAGACCTCGTCGATTTACCTTGGAAAGGTAATAAGGCCCCCCTTAGCTCTTGTTCAAACTATAGGTATAGACAAGCTTGGATACGCAGAGTTCATCGAAACCAGTCTTCTGGAAAGCAATGTACTTGCTTGCTAGGTGCAGGTAAGAATTGGCCATCATTTACAACGAAGCGATCTGAAATCGCTGCAAGACCATAGAAATGAAAGGGTGAGGTGAAACCGATACCCCACACCGTAGCAGGGCTTTTAGCATTGTCGTCAAGCCGTCGGGTGGCCTATCTAGTGGACAGTTGTTTATCACTTGCAACTCGGTAGGCAACCACCCATAGTCTTTACAGATTTGAGCCAACTCACCCTCGAACAAAAAGGAAGGAAGACAACCGACTGGCACTTTCGCCATCACTGGAGCAACTCCGTCATTATTGTCACCACCTTCTGCCTTTGTTGTGGTATCCTTGATACCGTAGAAAGGATCCCTTTCGAATCACCTAGTCTCGAGGATGGCCACCTCCTCAAAGCTATTCTCAAAACTCGCACTAATGACTTGGTTGCTACCTTTAGCCATCTAATAGTCACACCTAGACAACCTAACACATTAAACGACAAGCTCAGGTAGACAATAGCAACCGCCTTCTAAAAACCACCAGTAACTTCCCTATATGTATGAGACTGCCCCTTGGCATTGACAACTAACTCCATCCAAGAGATTCCGATGAGTAAAATAAAGGCAAAAAAGAAGAAAGGAAGAAGAAACTTACTAGGACAAACGCTTGGAAAAATGCTGTCGAGATCCTTGCAAAGTTGTTGCACCCTCGAAGCTGGAAGGAAGACATAGTTTGGGAATGAAACTTTCAAATCTCAAAAGTATAAAGACTCAAGTGTAGCGTGCCCTTTATAAAGAGCCCAAACTGGGATCAATCACAACCCTCCATCTAATACATGCATCATCATCTGAGGAGAGAAGAATAACTGTCATTTCAGTAATCGAGGCATCGCCTTGCCAAATAAAGTGACAAAAGCTTGCTAGTCGTATCATCATATCGGTTTGCCTAGCTGCTCATTAAATGTTGGGATAAGACTGCTCAAGTGCTTACAGTATGTACCTCGATCACACCCCACTGTTCCATCGAGCTATGGGGTTAGACGAGCTGTACCACCTTGGTAAATTGAGGTTGAAGCTAGTCACAACCCGCAAGCTAAGTAAGCCCACCAAAAGATCCCTCGAAGCAACAAATCTTTCAAGAAAATAGTGCAAGTCCGACGCAGATCAAGCACAAGGATTCGCAAAAGGACAAAGGGAAACATATATAAGTAAGAAAGGAAGAGAGACAACACAGCAAAAGTGGAGCGAGCAAGTATAAAAGGAAAGTCTTTTTATTTATCAAGGCAATTACATTTGTGGGGTACATTGAAAAAAAAAAAAAAAAAAAGGGCAAAAATCCTAGTCTTTATCCAAAAATGATGAGCCCTCGGAGCCCGCACCCTAAATCGATGCAAGACGACGTTCGAGCCGTGTTCTCTCATTATTAAGGACGGCCTTAGTCTCTACTATCTCCTACACTTGCACGCGTAACTCATCATTCTCTCTCTGGATAGTGGAAATGCGCTCATTCCTCAACTCCAAAGCTCGGCTCAACTTAGCTTTCTTCTCGATATGCTCACTGGACATATCACCTAGAGCTGCTCTCAGTCTATTAGACTTATCTCCAGCCTCTTGGAGATATTCATAGGCAATCTTTGAACCTTGCAGCCTCGGGTAAACCCGCTGATAGAGCATAGTGGACAGAGAAAGAAGTTGCACAGCAAACAAAGGACAAGTAAGCTTGATGAAGAAAAAAACAAACGAAGTGTAAGGAATCGATCTACCCAGTGCAAAAAATAAAAATTAAAGGATAGATCAATTGCCCTTTTTGCCAAGATCTAGGTATCGATTATATAGTTTACATGTTAAAACAAAAATCTATACTAAATAAAATTAATCCATTGAAGGATCAGAAATCTTACGCACGTTTGGAGGCTCCTTCAAGTGTCTCTGAATTTATTTCCCCATCGATTTAATATAGAATCGCACGAACGATGATCCACACGAAGACAATCTAAAGAACCAAGGGTCGATTTGCTAGAACGACGCAATGGCTTCAAGAATCAAGTAAAATCAAAGAATAAAATTCTTTGATTCACACTATGGAAAAACGTGAGAGAGAAAGAGAGTAAAAGGGTGGCTAGGGTTTCTAATTGAATAATAAAAGTTATATTGTTTTAATTTAAGTTCCACTTATATAGTGCAACAATTAAAACCCTATTCCAATAAGGAATAGTCATGGGCTCCAACCCTAATCCACCCTTGCAACCAAACACCCTTTCATTGGTATTTTAAATTTTAATTAATTATTATTATAGTTAAAAATCAATTAATATATAATAATAATATATTAACATTTAATTAATAATAATAATCCATTTAAATATATGCGCACATATATTTAAATATAATCTCATTAATTTTAATTTTAATATTAAAATTAAATATAAGCAACAATCTCAGCAAATTTAATTGCACTGTGATATTACCAAAATACCTTTTCATCCTAAAAGACAAAAATACCCTTTTCACAAACTGATTCTTATATTATCTTCTAAGTGTGTGACATGTAAGCTCCTTATCACATCGACAGTGAGTAGTATCACAATTAACACCAATTAATCGTCTCACTACACATAGACCAAGATTGACCCATAGCAAGCATCATGATCACTCGATAGATTCAGATTCACCGAAAAAGATACCTATCAATGATATGGTTATCATACAATCAAATCCTTTCATCATACGTTATTTCATCGAGGCTGAGGTACAGAAATAGTGTCAACCTTAGTTATTCTCGAAATATTTGTATTCAGTTACTGAACCAATGACCAAATAAATAAATTGGATTGAGCAACAACTCAATCCCACTATAGCCACAGATTTGGTATCATTGCCATTTACTGAATTGCGTAGTGAGATAACTTCTCTCGTACCCAAGAGTGATGAATCCTTTGTCAATCCACCATAAGCTTGATACACTTCTCGATATAGTCAATCACTATTATATTGATAGCTCTAAATAGAACTATGTTAGACTAGTGTCAAACTACACCAATCGGTGTACAAGGCGCTTCGGTGATCTCAAGTTTAAAGATCATATGCACCACCATTCGTTTGAGGCTCTATTCCATAGACACTAGGGTTACCATCCATATGGAATCCTTTGGTGGTTCTATCCAGTTAAATTGTCTCTAGCAAGCACTCATGCATTGCACCAGGTTGTCACCAAAAATCCTTGACAAGTGAGACCAGTCACTATCTTTCGACAGGGTCGTTCAACACTATAATAACATTACCATATTATTTATGTCCTTGGTTAGAATAATACTGGGGCTACGGATGTTTCTAGAATAGCCACCATATGTGATCATAGGGTTCTCATTATCAAGATTTGAAACATTTGATACCCTCTTCATGGTTTTACCATCCTAAGGACATATTGTTACTGTATGCCTTAGGAACCAATCGTGTTATCGATTTCAAGACATTATATCTTGTAAATGTATTACGAATAAAAGAAAGTGTTCTTATTTCACATGTTAATTTACTGCTTCATTTATATTATATTTAATATTACATATGAAATGTCCGGATGACACGAATCTTCAGAAGATCAAATCATCAAAGAATTCCCTACGCAAGTAATGTTAATTGGGCAATAACATTGCTTAGTAGACATGCTAAATGTCTCCATTGAATATCATGTGATGGCATTAGTGTGGGTGATTATAAGAGGTATGTCACTAAGGCATTAGCATGGATAAAAGGTTAGTGAACCATTTATCGAATACGACCGATTACAATGAATCACATGGACGTTTAGAATGTGGTCAATGATGCATCGTAGGATCATGCTACTGTACCACTGATCCTTAGACCTGAGACATCACGGTTGGATTCAACATAGGATGCATATGGTTCATATGATGTATAAGCACAAAACTAGTCATGTCTTGTGTAATAAGCCGATTTGGTCATATGTTATTCATGTGCAAGGACAAGTGATGGTCAAGATGAGATCCGTCAACTCAAAACAGTCCAATCTCGAGTTCCCAAACGAATGTCAATAAGCATTGGAAAAGGAAAATCTCTAGCAAGAGTATAATGAATGTTAGATGAAAAGTAGTTTCATGTTGATGAGTTCCATTGTATCAATTGACAATTTGATTAAAGATTAAGTTAAGGGTTTTGACATACCATGAACCATTCTTAATCGGGATTAGATGACGGGGGGATTTTACTACACAGTATGTACGATCAGAAAAGGTTCATCGGAGTTTACACTTCATTATGGTTTAGGGGTTATGGAACATTGCTAGACGTCTACCATAATCAGTGGGAGTTTCGATTATAAAGAGTTATAACGAAACATATCGGAATCCGATATTGGGCCCACGATTAGATCACAATGAACCAAAATGGTCACACATAAAACTAAGCTCAAGGAGAGAGAGTAATTAATACATATCATTGATTGGATTAATGATGTTCGGACATAAACAGTTGCTTCCAAAATAATGTATTGGTGAGAAATGATTATCCATGGATAACTAGCACTAACTAAGGGTAATAAGATTTATTAAATATTATTATTGAATCAGATTCAATAATGGGGACAAAAGTGCATTCTTTTTATTCTAAAGAGTTAAAATAATTAGTAGGATTAAAATTTGGGCTAATTATAAATTAACCATAAACCAAGGACTTGACATAAATGCGCTTTTCCAAGATTAATTTTAAATTGTTTGAGGACTTCCCAAGACAATTTAAACTTACACTTTGTGCCCATGGTATATAAACCAAGTGTTATGGACTAATTATGAATTAACCATAAAACCAAGGACTTGACATAAATGCCCTTTTCCAAGATTAATTTTAAATTGTTTGAGGACCCAAGACAATTTAAAATTACACTTTGTGCCCATGGTATATAAACCAAGTGTTATACCATTTTCAGTCAATTGAATCAATTGAAACAAAATCACTCTCTCATTTTCTCTCTCACTCTCTTGACTCTCTCTTCCTTGGCCTGTGTGGATCACATTTTGAGGTTTTTCAAGTTCACTTGAAGAACTAAGACTCTAAGAAAGAAGATTCAAGTGTTGAATAGCAAATGAGTAGGTAATATTTCATTTCATCCTTACCTTGAAATTTTTTGGGCTTATGTGTTATGTTTGTGTTCTACCTTGCATCCATCATCTTGTTAATCATTTTTGCACCATTTCCATGTCCAAAATGCATGAATCCCAACACATATATCAATACATATGGTTATGATTCACACAATATAGAATAAAATTCCTTTTATTAATTAATAAACATTATTACAAAGAGTCAATTCTACAATAATTGATTGACTCTAGGGCACCCGCTCTAACAATCTCTCACTTGCACTATAGTCAATCATTCATGTATCTAAGCCTGATTAGTCCTTTGATATTACTCTGAAAATTCCTTAAGGTTTCTTTTGTTTGAATCAGGTTTCATATGCCATAGATAGGCTTACAAATACCTTTTGATAAACTTTGTTTATTTGTTCATGGCTAGAACGTGGGTTTCCAATGGTGTTGCTTGATGGGATTTCAAGCTTTTGAAGCTGAAGTGCATCTTCATTGTTGTACCTTGAGAGGAGCTCAAGGCTGACCAGGTGATCTCGTGAACATGGAGTTTGCTATGGTAGTTTGAAGTTCGACCAAAGGGTGGAGTTTGAAGCGTTGCGAAATAGGGAGTGTTCTTGCAACTGATGCTTAACTTAGGCTTTGTAATTGAACTATAAATGTTTACCATAGTGGATTGGCTTCATCTGGACTTGGTCCCATGGACGTAGGCATTTTGCATAACCATGTAAAAACCCTTGTGTTCTTTATTTTGTTTTCATGGTTGGTTGTTTCGTAATGATGAAGACTGAACACTCAAATCAACTTAGCAACCCATTCTGCTTAAGTTTTAAGAACTTGGTAATGTTTAAAATCTATGCTACGTAATAATAATTAACATCTATCGCAAGGATTCTTCCCAAAAGATATCGTATCAAGTTCTCTTGCAAGTTCAGTGAAAATTTTCTTAGAATAATACTAAATATACAAATTCTTCATACAAACTCATTCATCAAAATTGATGTGTTTTAATATGATTGAATGATTTTATTTTAGAGATAATTTACATAAATTGAAGTAAATAATATATCAAATATACAAGATTACCAATAGACAGTTTATACAAACTGACATGACATGCTACATAATCGTCATGTGGCATGTGGGCCCACATAACACTAACATTATATTAAATAATGTGGGTCTCATGCCACATGGTACAAGCATGGTGTGTAACATGGCATGTCACATCAGTTTATACAAATAGTTTTTTCCTTAATTTATAAAGAATTAATAGTTTGTATAATTAATTTGTCTCTATACGAAAACATTGTTCATTTTCTTAACCCATCAAGAAATTAGATTGGTTTGGTTTGTGAAGTACACGAGAGTCTTTTAATTAATTAGTCTGCTGTATAATAAATTTATTGATTTTTGCCAATAAACTGTAATATGTAAATGCTATCATAATTAGTGAAGTATTAATAAAATAAGATGATTGATTTTATTTTAGCTGTTAGGTGGTTATAGTTCGATCTTTAACTAGAAGAGGAAGGCCATGGACTTGTCCATAAGAAAAGTCATAAAAGTTTGGAATGGATACGAAGCTCATCTGATGATTCTACGCTAAGCCGTTGTCTTCAGATCACCCTAATCGTATTCGGTTCACAGAGAAAATATTCAAAAAGAGTTTGGGTTAATCTTTTTGTTTGGTTAGCATACTTGGCAGCAAGCTTGATGGCAACAGTTGCCTTAGGCATCCTTTCGCGCAGCCTAGGCGATTCAGATCAAAATTCATTAAAAGCTGTTGATGCGTGATTTTGACACCAACTAACCGCACGTGTGAAATGTTGAGCTGGCCCAGAAGACACACATGAATAGGGGATTGAGAATGTAAATAACGGCAAGACAATGTTTAAAGTGGTTCGGATGCTTGACCAAGCGAATCCTACGTCCACTGATATTGTATTTATAATTAAAGGATCTGATCGCGGCTTAGCGAGCTGATGAGAATACAAATGAGAGAGAGAGAGAGAGAGAGAGAGAGAGAGAGAGAGAGAGAGATATTATAGAAGGAAGATAGCTAATCAAGAGTAAAATGAGCAAATCCCACAAACGGGAGAGAAGCTCTCTATTTATAGTGGGATACATTGAGGTAATCATTACTGAATCCGTAAAAAAAGGGTCAGGTTCCGTGCAAATCTTCCTTTACATCCCGTTATTCACCTACTCGCATAATCTTCTTGCTTTTTGTAGGGATTGGACATGTGGACGACCTCCAGCCTTTCATCAGTCTGGCGCGCACCCACTTCACTGAGAGAAGCATGTTGCTCACGCCAGCATGCGACGTGGCAATGCCTGAATGACTGCAGGATCTGCCCAGACCTTAATCAATTGCGTTGACTAGGCTCTACGTCAGCCCTACTTTTCCAAGCATAACAAAAGTCCCCAAATTTTTAAGGTTTGAGTATCGAACCTTGGAAATTACAAATGCCTTGATTTGACGTGCTTGAAGAGATGTTGTTTGAAGTGACTTGATTGTGAAAGAGGTCAAAATGACATCTCTTCGCATGCGACCTAAGGTGATCTTTGACCTTACAGTCAGCGACCTGGATTTGGGTATCCAGTGCTATAATGATGGATCCGACCTGGATGGAATCTTCGACCCGTTTACATTTAGCAGCTTTCAAGAGGATAAGTGGTCGCTTCTTCGCAGCTGATATCCATCGAGTTTGAGGAATCACATCGCTTCGCAACTGACGTGAGACGAGGTTGAAGAGTTACGCCGCCTCGCGACTTACGAAATGGAGAGTGTTTTACATAACGACATTTTCGAATGTTATCCATTGCACTTTTGCAGCAGATACATTAAATGAAGCGCCTTTTGCCCTGACAGGCGTGTCTTAAGCGTAATAAGTGCTAGCTATATGCATTAAATGCGAGCCATGCTGAAACAACATTCTCTATCAGAGCATTAAATGTGGACGTGGGCACATTAAATATGGAGGAGGGGAAAACGTGTCGTCGTTTGAGTATTTCAACGGAAGGGGATGACAATCTGATTTTTTGAGGTGTGACAGTCACTCTTCTTCGTTGATTCATGACACGTGGTCACGATCAACGGCCAGATACGTTTTTCGCCCAAACGTCGTTTGACCTCGAAAAACCAAAGCGCCACTTCCTTAGCTATATAAACCCCAAGCTCTTTTCAGGTAAAGTCACAGTATTTTCATTCTTAGAGAGAGCAAGAAACTTTTGCAAATCTTAGTTCTTTGCCTTCCCGAGTGGTGTTTGACTGATTATTCAAAGTAGAAGGGCCAATCTTTCTCATCCCAAGAGGTAAAGACGAATCCCTTCTCTTATTTTGATTTAATTTTGCTTTTGACAGTCGCCATGCGACGACTTCTCGTTGGAATCTCATCGGAGATGAAATATTCTTCGTTGAGTCAGGTCCACTGATGGTGGCCCTTTAAGCATTCTGTTAGGGTTTTTCTAGGGTTTAAGGGAGGAAATATTTATTTTCCTCTCCACGTCAAGTACGAAATAATGTACGAGGACTAAATGGTTCCTTGCTTGTCACTTTTGCAGACCGCAGCTGAATGGACCCCCCAACAACTAGAGCCGAGGAAGGGACCAGTTTGCCCATGCAGGATGCTCCTGCGGGTCCCATTTGGGAGATCTTCTCGGTACTTACGAAGGAAGAGCTCGAAAGGGTTGTAGACCAATACACTATCAACGTAAAGGTCTTTCGGATAGGACACACACAGCTCGGTATCCACCACTAGGGTTGGTTGCGATCTCCGAGGATATTTTGAAGGGTGGAGGGTTGATTCCTTTCCACCATTTTGTCAGGTCGATCCTAGATCATTTCAGGATTGTGCCCATGCAACTCACGCCGAACGTATACATGATTGTCGTGGCCATGTACATCGCTTGTCGTGAGAACGGGCTGGGCGAGCTGACTGATGTAGAACTCGGATGCTCATATATCCTAAAGAAGAGCAAGAACAAGGATTCCTACTACTTGTCCAAGTGACCTACCATAAAAGCGGGGATACACAACTACCCAAGCAATGTAGGACCGTATGAGACGAAGTTTTTTTTCTTTCGTCACAACAGCCTTTGCCGCTTCTAGGAGCCGAGTAGGTCCTTTTTCTTTTAGAATTCATTGAATTTATGTCTTTTGCTAACGAGCAATTTTTTTTTCTGGCAGTTAACAAAACGACCAACTTAGATCTGCTCGTGGACCCGGACAGGATCACAACCTTCGGTTTCCTACCCAAAGCGAGTCGCGGCGCGAGGCTGCTCATGACAACCGCGAACTTGCAGAAATATGGTTTCTTCAACCAAGATGTGGCCTTAGAGACCCCACCGAGTAAGTTTCTTGACTTTTTTTTTTTTGACTTTTCGCGTAGCGAACTGTTTTACTAACAGTGTTTGCATGCAGCGACCATGCCTCCCAGAGTGCCCAAGTCACCATGACAAAGGCAATTTTCCTTCCCCCGGAAGGACACAACCGGACAAGCTGGAGCGGCTCCCAATGGTCCCTCCGATGGGGGCACACTCGCGGCCGCTCCGGCCCAACCTAAGGGCGCTGTTCGCCCTAAGCAGAAAACTACGGCCCAAAAGCCAAAAAAGAGGAGGCTGATTTGGACCGAAGAGTCGGAGTCCGAACCACAAGGCTTTGGCATCCAGCTCGATAGGTCGCAACCCTACCAAGCCTACTGCCCGGGAGGGGTAGCTGGTGGCACAACCAATATCTCCATCGCTTCCGAGGACCACAGATAAGGCAGCAGGCGAACTCTACCCTCAGAAAGAGGTTAGGAAAAGAGCCGGCATGGGGGACTCTACCCGCGGCAAGCACTGGTACCCCCGTCCTAGAGTCAATGGGGCATCTACCAGACCATCTGCAGCTAGTAGTCTTTGCATTGCTCGAATACGGGCTCACGGAGGTCTTCGAGCAGTTCATGGCTTCCGGCACCATGGACCTGATGACCACATCCTTCCACCACCTGAGCCAAGTAAACGAACAGCCCTTGGTGAGGACTTTTGCTTATGCGATGTAAATAACTTTGTTCTCTCTGTTATGTAGGCTCTGCTCTCCATGCACCTATCTCTGCAAAAGGTCCAGCTCGAGACCACTAAGGGATTGGTGGAGATGAAGGAAGAGAACGTGCGGCTTAAGTAGGACTTGGCGGCCGCCGACGCAGAGAAAGATTTGTCTATCACCTTGGCGAACCAGTACCTGAATGAGAGAAATGATGCTCTTCACACGGTGGACTTTCAGAAGGCCGAGCTGGAAAGGCGAGGGGAGGAAATGAACGAGCTCCGGAGGACTATGGTCAAACTCACCAGGGAGGCCGGTGAGAAAGACCAAGAGCTAAAAGCGGCCGTTGAGCGGGCCTCGTGAGCAGAACTGGATAGGGGCGAGCTGTGGGAGAACACTGAGAAGCGGCGATCAGAGTTGGAGGCCAAGCTCCACTTTACTCGGGATCATGTCACCTTGCTAACTACGGAGATGCAGCAGCAAGAGGCAGAGATCGAGAATAGGGTTACAGATTGGACGATTCAGTCTATCTTTGCCCATCTTTTGAGGAATCTCGAGATGGATCTGTCCGACCTCCCTGAGGATTACCAGAGCGAGCTCGCTTCCATGGCGCAGGCTGAAGTTGAGTAAGCGACTCAGAGGCCTGATCCGGAAGATGAACATGCTGAGTTTGTTCTCGAAGAACCCGTGCCCGATCAAGCGGCCGACGACCAGCCTGGGGGAGAGGATCAGTGATCCGCTTCTCTTGTTTTCTCCCATTATGCTTATGTACTTTCCTTTTTTTTCATTAATAAAGATATTGCTTTTCACATTCTTTCATGAATATTTACAATTTCCGCATTCTTTTACATATGAGATCGCATTTTAACTGTTTACAATAATATTGGTACAAGTTGATATGAACAGAATTGTATATATATGGGAAAATGATTACAAATGATCAGAATTGTACACTTGCTATTACAAACATTGCAAAAATTTAAACCGACCTTTACAAGGGAATAATTGAGCTCGGAATTACTGATAATAAGGTCAAAGATGCTTAGCGTTCCAAGCTCGGGGTACTTCGGAACCATTCAGCCTTTTGAGATGATAAGTCCCCGGTCTTATCACTTTGGCGATGTGATCCAAATCCAACCAAATTTCAACAACAAACAACACAAAATATGCCCTAAACTCAAGCTCAAATTCGGCCAAACACAAATGGGAGCAATGTTGCACTTACTTGCAAATTTAGGCTAAGACAAGAATGAACACTGCAAGCATAAAGGAATTCTCCACCAACTTGAATCGATTCACCACCAAATCTCCTTGCCAAGACTTGGATAAAGAAATCTCAATAAGAACACAAAGTTCTCTCAATGGTTAAACCAAGTTTTTGATAATTTTCATGAACTAACTTTACAAGGAGAATAGTTGCCTTTATATAGGCAATTACAAGGTTAAAAGAGTAATCAACAAATACATTACAAGAAAATGAAAATTAATAAATATTACACAAAAATTACAAGCCTTCCATTCAAATTTAAGGCCATACCCATTTAATGCAAAAAAGGGACATGATTCCCTAATTCTAGGGTTCATGTCTTTAACCACCCTATTAGTTGAAAAACTCACTTTATTAGCCCAAAACTTGATCAATGATCCTAATCAAGTCTACTAATAAGGGTGCAAGAGATTGGGCCTTGAAGATCTTGCAATTGGATCCAATAAGGGTTCAAGTGGACTTTCCCCTTTGGAATGAGAAATGGGCCGAATGGGCTTACTTCAACACTTGGGCTTTTCTCTTGCTGGACTTGAGCTTCCTTTGTTGGGCTTGGGCTTGGAATGGTTTGGGCCGAAGTGCTTGGGCTCTCTCTCCCCTTGGGACTTGCTTGGGCCGAATCTCCTCCAATGCTTTCCACACTCCACAATCCAAGTGTTTTAGGACTTGGAATGCAATTCTTTGATTCAACCGAATTAACAAGTGTTTTAGGACTTGTAATTCCTTGTCCACTCATGTTTACAAGTGTTTTAGGACTTGTAAACGTATCACGATGTGGTATGGGCCTTCCTAGTTCGGTCTCAAAATTCCCGCACTTGGTTCTCTAGTACTGAGCAAAACTTCCTTCAAAACAAGGTCGCCGACCTAGAAGTCTCTTCTCCTGACCTTAAGGTCGAAGAACCTCTTCGCGCGTTGCTGATAGGCTACTATTCTTAGCTGAGCCTTGCTACGATGTTCTTTAACTAGGTCTAGACTTGCACGCATAAGCGCTTCATTATCAGCTTCATTGTTCAGGTCCCTTCGAAGTGAACCGGTTCTTACCTCCACAGGGATCATCGATTCGCAGTCGTATGTTAGCGAAAAAGGGGTTTCTAAGATAGAGGTTCTCGGAGTTGTCTTGTATGCCCATAGGACTTTGGGGAGGTCGTCGGCCCAATTCCCCTTGCCTGCGCCAAGCTTGGCCTTAAGAGTGTGCTTGATAGTTTTATTGATAGCTTCAACTTGACCATTTGCTTGCGGCCTTGCGACAAAGGCAAATTTTTTATGAATACCCAGCTCGTCGCAAAACTGCTTGAATTCCTCATTGTCGAATTGTTTGTCGTTGTCTGAGATGAAAGTATGAGGAATCCCATACACACGATGTTCTTGAAGACGAAGTCCTTGAGCTTTCTGGTAGTGATCTTTCTGGTAGTGATCGCGGCTAGCGGTTTTGCTTCGACCCACTTAGTGAAACAATCCACAGCGACCACGACATACTTGACTCCCCCTTTACCAACTGGCATGGAACCGATGAGATCGATTCCCCACATAGAGAATGGCCAGGGGCTGGTCATGGTTATCAGTTGGTGGGAAGGAGCTCGCGTTATGTTCACGAACCGCTGGTACTTGTCACACCTTTTAACAAAGTTGTAGATGTCCTCTTGGATTAGGGGCCAGTAGTATCCTTGATGAACAACTTTATTAGCGAGAGATCGTGCAGCGGTGTGATTACCGCGGATCCCTTCATGTATCTCCCTCATGATGTAATTTGCCTCTTCGCTGGTTACACATCGAAGGAGATGGGCGCTAAACCCTCGCCTGTACAGCTGGTCTCCGATGAGGGTGTAACGAGCAGATCTTGTTCGCAAAGTCCTTGCCTTGACCTTATCATCAGGCAAGGTCCCGTCTTTGAGATACTGAATGATAGGGGTCATCCAGGAATCTGATTCTGTTACATTCATAACTTGTTCGATCGGGTTGATACTGAGGGTCTCATGAATCGAATAGGAATACTTTCCGGTGCATCTGAATCCAACGACGAGGCTATCCTTGCCAAGGCATCTGCCACAGAGTTGTTATCTCTAGGAATCTGTGTGATCGTGAAATGCTTGAACGGCTCAAGTGCGACCTTAGCTTTCTTTAGATAGCTGATCATGTTTTCTTCCTTGGTTTTGTGCTCCCTCAAAATCTGGTTAACGACCAGCATAGAGTCGCTATGGATACTGATCGTGGCTGCACCCATTTCTTTGGCCAACTGCAGTCCAGCGAGCAGAGCTTCATACTCGGCCTCATTATTGATTGCCTTAAAACTGAACCAAAGAATGCCATGAATGCGAGCCCCTTCGGGACTCAAAAGGAGAAGACCTGCCCCGACCCTCTTTCTGTTTGATGATCCATCGACATAGAGGCTCTAGGTCGATAGATTTTGAACAGTTTCCTGAATGACTTCGCTCAACTGTTGCTCCAACCCATTCGTCGGATGATATGAGAATTCTGATATGAAGTCGGCAATAACCTGTCCTTTGATGGTTTCCTTCAGTCTGTACTTCAGATCGAATTAACTTAACTCCATGGCCTATTCAACCAACTTACCCGACGCTTCCAGTTTCTAGAGGACCTGTCTAAGTGGGTAATTGGTCATTACATGGATCGTATAAGCGTGGAAGTAAGGTTGCAACTTTCTGGAAGCGATTAGCAGGGTATAAGCTAATCGTTCCATTTCCGGATACTGCATCTCGGCATCTAACAAATGCTTGTTCGCATAATACACTGGCTATTGGATCCTGTCCTCTTCCCTAACTAAGGCTGCACTGACCGCAAACTCAGAGACGGACAAACATAGGAGGAGGATCTCTTGCGGGAGAGGCTTGGACAGAAGAGGTGGCTTCCCGAGGTGCTCTTTAATACTCTGGAATGCCTGTTCACACTCAAGAGTCCATTCAAACTTTTTATTGGCCCTTAGAACATTGAAGAATGGCAAGCAGCGATCTATTGCCCTCGATATGAAGCGACTAAGTGCCGTTATTCGCCTATTGAGGCTCATGACTAGCTTTTTGTTGGTCAAGCTTTTTCATATTGAGGAGAGCTTAGATTTTCTCCGGGTTGATCTTTATTCCCCGGTTGTTAACTATGTATCCTAGGAATTTTCTCGAGGATACTCTGAATAAGCACTTGAGGGGGTTTAGCTCTATTCTGTATTACCGGAGGATATCGAACATCTCAACGAGATGCGCTATGTGATCTGAAGCGACATACGAGTTGACCAGCATGTCATCTACATAGACCTCCATCGATTTTTTGATTTGTTCGAAGAACATTTGATTAACCAAGCATTGGTAAGTTATGCCAGCGTTCTTGAGGCCGAAGGGCATAATTTTGTAGCAGTACAACCCCCGATCTATAACAAAGGACGTATGCTTTTCGTCTGGTGTGCACATCAGAATTTGATTGTATCCCGAGTATGTGTCCATAAAACTTAGCAGCTCGTGCCCGGAGGTGGCATCCACAAGCTAATCGATTCTGGGCAAGGGAAAGTTATCTTTCAGGCATGCTTTGTTAAGGTCGATGAAGTCGACACGTGTCCGCCATTTGCCGTTGGGCTTCTTTACTAGAAACGGGTTGGCAACCCAACTCGGATAGAGTGCTTCTCAGAAGAATCCATTCTGAAGGAGATTATCTACCTCAAGTTTCAAGGTAGCATATCACTTCGGATCCATCGCCCTTCTCTTCTGGCAAACCGATTTGGCTTCACTGCCGATGTTTAGGGCATGGCAAATAATAGTTGGGTTGATCCCGACCATATTTGTGTGCGACCATGCGAACACATTGATATTTTCTCTAAGGAAGTTGGTCAGTTCGGTAGCGAGCTGGGGGTTGAGATTGCTCCTAATCCTCAACATTCTGCTCGGCTCGCTTTGGTCGACCGACACCTTAGATAAATCCTCAACTGGTCCACTAGAAGGGCATTCCTGGATTCAAGGATCTATATTATCTTCGGCTTGGCCAAGCTGCGGCTCGATCCGGCTGATCACCATTGCTTGTCAAGGAATGCCGCGCGAGATGCCTTTCCCTTTGCACGCCATCTGCACTATCCTTACATAACAGTCACGAGATACGCGCTGCAATCCGCTAACTTCCCCTATCCCGTCGAGGTGGGGAACTTCATCTTCAGATGGTATATCGAAGTGATTGCCTTGAAATTTCTCAGCAGAGGTCGTCTTAGGATACCATCAAAAGCGGATGGGCAATCTACTACCAAGAACTCAATTACCTTAGTCACCTCGTCGAAGTCACCCAGCGTGACTGAAAGCAAGATCGTTCCTTTGGGGATCAGGTGGTCCCTTGTAAAACCATATAGGGGGATAAAGGTGGGCTTCAGGTCGGCCTCGTCCAAATTCATTCTTTCGAAAGCTGCCTGGAACAGGATGTTCATAGCACTTTCGTTGTCCACCAACATTCTGTGGACGTCAAAACACCCTATCAGGGGTGTGACCACTAGAGCGTCATCATGTGGATGATGCAAGCAAACTGCATCCTTTTCGGAGAAGGTAATTTCCTCCTCTTTGCGAACCTTTAGCATATCTCTTGAGGGCACCTCGCGAGTTCCCCGCGAGGTGCGGTCCCCCGAAGATCATTCCGACGCTGCAAATACCTTTGCGATCACGACGCTTCTTTCCTAGTTCCCCTTGATTTTTCTCCTATGCGGGAGTGGAGTCATCAATATATTCCTTGAAATGCCCCTGCTTGATAAGGTCTTCGATTGCCTGTTTAAGAGCTCGGCACTCATCGATGTGATGTCCATTATCCCGATGAAAGTGACAGTATTTTTTACTGTTTCTGACTGATGGGAGATTTTTCATGGGCTCGGGCTCTCCGAGCAGGCTGGCTTCTTCCGACTTGTCAAGAATAGCCGATACAGACGCATTCAAAGGCGTATTCTGATTTTTGTCGCGATCGCGATGAGGAATTAGAGTATAAGACTTTTTGCGCTTATAGAGCAGTTTTTTTCCTTTTTGTTGATCGTCAGTAGCCCATCTACGATCAACTCTCCTACTTTCCCCCAACCAGGCGTACTTCCTGAAGCGTCGGGGTCGCGACGGTGGAGCGTCGCCACGAAATTTTCAATACGAAGGTACTTCTCCGCGAGGTTATAGAAGCGGGTGAGGGAAACATCATCCTCAGCCTGTAGCTCTTTCCACAGATCGGTCTATGGGCGAACTCCCGCTATGATGAGAGTCCGAACAAACTCTTCGGGAGTATGAGCTACATTATTGAGTTCTCTGTGGAATCAATCGATGTAAGACTGGAGGGATCCATCCCTCTCTTGCCTTATGTTGCTGAGGTAGCTTAAAGGCATTGAGAACTTTTGGTTCGCTTGGAAGTGACTCAGGAACGTCATACTCATTTGAGGCCACGAGTCGATCGATCTCGCTGGGAGCGACCTGAACCACCGTTTGGCATAAGAGGTAGGGTTACTGCCAAACAACGGCACTTCGCCAAATCTAAAACCTAGTGAAGTTCCATCAGATCATTGAATTCATACAAGTGATCCTGTGGATCAGAATTTTCATCGAATGCCCACATATCAGGCATTCTAAATCTTGATGGGAGAGGGGCGGCTAATACTGCGGAAGAAAAAGGAGACGCTACTATGACCTGCCTTTGCTCATTTTGCTGAGCTTTTAACTATCTAGAGCTCGCTGCAGCTCCTCAATCTGAGACAGTGGAGCTATTTGGGGATTGCTTTCACCCATGTGAGTTCGACTCTCGCGATTGCAGTTGAGGAAAGTCTGGAGGTCGGATTCCTCTTCTCCTCGTCGGCAGTTCCGACAGCCTTTGACACACACTGACTAGAGTTGTGTGATGGCGATGAATGGTGCGGGGAATTTTAACGACCTCCACGGTGGTACAAACTGCCTCGCGAAGTGTGGGAACCTCCCACACAATGATGACTAAGATCGTTTCTCTGGCGGTGATGAGAATCACCCCGCCCAACACTTTTATGGGGGTGTTCATGTGACGTGGCATGGGACGGCTTGGGCTGCAACTTTTCACCGAGTCTTAACACCACGGGTATTCTACTCGGGATGTGATCGGTGTTCGCTAACCCTTTAAAGCCCTTAGGCCCGCTGTTTGCCATTTACTTACCCTTCCTTTGACGCGCTGCAGTACGCGTGGCTTGGGCTATTGCCCTTCTCTGTGCTTTCGAGCGACCTGTCAAGCGTTTTTGGCGGTTGCACTGCCCCAGCTGATTCGGGTGGCACGCCCCAGTCCAAACGATCCAACCTTCAGTTGACCATTTGGAGAGTATTGTCGAACCTCTCCAAGTAGCTTCTGATGGCAAGGTCAAGTTGTGAACTTGAAGGAATATCCCCTACAACATTTTGTGGAACTGAAGGCACCTCGAGAGAAGTGTCCTCCTGTACTTGGGGGATCTCCTCAGCACCATGACTGGTTCGCTCAGGTTCAAATCTGGTGGCCATTTGCTACTGTAGGACCAATTAGTAAAAGATTCTCCTGATGAAGGATGAATACTAATTTAGGCCCTCATTCTAACACCAAACTATTGATGTGTGATTTTGACACCAACTAACCGCAAGTGTGAAATGCTGAACTGGCCTAAAAGACACACGTGAATGGGGGATTGAGAATGTAAATAATGGCAAGACAATGTTTAAAGTGGTTCGGATGCTTAACCAAGCGAATCCTACGTCCACTGATATTGTATTTATAATTAAAGGATCAGGTCGCGGCTTAGCGAGCTGATGAGAATACAAATGAGAGAGAGAGAGAGAGAGAGAGAGAGAGATTACAGAAAGAAGATAGCTAATCAAGAGTAAAATGAGCGAATCCCACAAATGGGAGAGAAGCTCTCTATTTATACTGGGATGCATTGAGGTAATCATTACTGAATCCGTAAAAATGGGTCAGGTTCCGTGCAAATCTTCCTTTACGTCCCGTTATTCACCTACTCGCGTCATCTCCTCGCTTTTTATAGGGATTGGACACGTGGATGACCTCCAGCCTTTCATCGATCGGCGTGCACCCACCGACCAGAGAGCAAGCTGCCACGCCAAAGATGCGGCGTGGCAGCGCCAATGATCGCAGGATCTCGCACCTTGACCAATTGCGCTAACTGGGCTCTACCTCAGCTTTACTTTTCGAGGCATAACAAAATCAAACAACGAACTCCAAGCATTTTTGGGCACCATTCCTTCTCTTGCATCTCGATGGCCCAGATACTTCCACGGCTTATTCCTTAGAAGATAAAGAGTTGAGGTTTAAGGCATTTGCTTGGGCTGGTTTTCCAAGTTGGAGTGGTGTTTTACATCTTCTTTCAACACTGGAGCAACAATGTATTGACGTTTATAGTGATTTCAATGTTTATCACTGAGTTATCAAGTATGGAGAGAGGACTTTGGTGCTGAAGTCTTCAAGTGCCAAACAACTTAAAGACTCCTTGCGTCCAGCGCCTGACCCTGGTCTAGATTATGCTAAAATCGTAGGAGAAGAGCACAAATTTGCAAAAAAAGAGTCTAAAGTCATTGGTAATTCTAGATGTATCACGTCAAATGCCAAAGGAAAATGATCTTGTTGAAGCTCATTTTCTATTCAAGAGATTTCACTTTGTTTTTACTCTGTACTTAATCACCCAGAAGCTTTAAACAAGGGTCTTGTAAATAAAACAAACTTCTTTATCGTTCGTTCTTTATATATATTTCTCATATATATATAATGTGAAAAGCTTAGAGTATAGACCTTGGAAAACTTTGATTAATCTATGAATTAGTCTACAAGATTAAAATTAATAAACTTCTGCATTAAGGATGCTAACCCGTGTTCACTTCAATTAATCCCTCTATCAAAGAAATTAATGTGACACTGATAAAAGAACTCGAAACATTCATGGCAGCTTGCACTGTAGTGTAAACACATTATTATCAAAGGAAGAGGAAAAGTCTTTGCTTCTCCAACAAAAAGAAAACTCTGAAATAAATCATGATATGTGCTTTATGAAACAGAAGCTTTATGGCCACCTTTACCACACCCAACAAATAATTTGCTATCTACACTTTACAAAGGTTTGTTTCATTGGCATTTTAGGAGTTTGAGATGAGTAGCACTGCATCAAATTAAATAAGGAAAAATTCCCAGCAGACAAAGAGATAAGAGTCCTCAATTTTCCTACAAATTCCACACAAATAGTAGTAATTTCATTAGTCTCTAAATCAATTATTAGTTAACTAAACTTCCTAAAGCTCTATTAGATTTCTTCAATGCATCGACCTTCGTTTCATCTCCAATGGCATCGGTTTCGTGGTCATATAAATACTTACAAGTGATCGATATCTCTTCTTCTTCGGCCGATAAATCTCTCCTTCTTCTTTCCCAAACATCTCTTCAATCTTCGCCCAAATAATCTCATTTTGTATTCGCATATACTCTTCATCACCCAACTTCTTCTTATTCGTTTCCTTATCATTGCTCTTGTACTCGCAGCTGTTGCTGTCGTCATCGCTTAGTTGCATGAGCTGCTCAGCCGCCGCAGCTATATCCGAGTCCGATAAAAGCTTCTGGGGTGGTCGACATAAACATTCAGATTCCGCCATTGAATTTGGAGAAGATAATTATAAAGATTCAAACTCAAACCCTCTGCATCCAATTCAAGTTCTCTCTTTTCTTTCTTGTTTCTGGGCCGCTCTTGTCCCTTTCTCTTTATCTAGTTTTTCTCAGGCGTAGAGCGCGTTTTGAGGGTACGTGTTGTATGAGTTTGAAGAAAAAGAAGAAGCTGCAACGTTGGTGCAATGAAGATGAGTAATAAAATATTATCTTAATTTTTTAGATTCTCTACTTCCGGTTCTATCTTATTATCCAACTGAAATTGATTTCAATCCTTCCGATCTTCCGACCATTTCATCTTCACCTTTGTTAACCTGATCTTAGCCCTCAATCAACGGTCTAAGTTAATTTCAATTTATTTCTACTTTTTCTTGCAATTGAGATTGCTTAATTAGGAAGATTAATATATATTGTGATAAAGACCTGAGTAGGTCCGATCTTGAATAATAATTAAAGGAAGTGGTTTGAGCTGTTGGATATGAGTTGTTATTTGATTGGGTGAGGGAGATTGATTGTCCGATGAAATGGTCAAACTTGGAAATAAATTTGATTGTGCTCATTTGTTCTATGCAGCCACAACTTTTGGCTTTATATATGAGAAATTTGGTCAAGTCTAAAGACAGAGAGAAATATATATATGAGTAGATATTAACAGAAAAAATCATCTTGACCAAGGAATTTAACGATTGGTAAAGCTCTCCCCCTTGGTCGACAAGTCTATTTTAATTAAAAATGCTGTTAATAACTTTTTCTATATACAATTTTATAAATAAATGTCTTTTATTTTGTAATAAAAAGAATTTGTTTTTGAGCTAATGGATTTATAAATAAAGCTTTTTTTTCTTTTTTTTTTTTAATAATCGAGGTGTTTGAGTCAGTTTACATGTACTAAAGATCAACTAATCCTTCGAGAATCTAGAACTATGAACCAAATAATAGTTTCGATGGCTATCCCTATTAGTAAACGAAAAAGGTTTTAAACTCAAAACCTCTTAAGTAATATATTTAGAAGTCTGTATCAAATTAATCACTCGACAACTCAGAGATAGTTTAAATAAATAAAACTCTCCCCTTTATTAATAGTATAACCACACATGGAATATGCACACCATTAATAAATTGTTAAACAAAAGTTATTTATTAGTTAGAAAGCTAGACAATATTGATAGAGGTGATAAATGATGCCAGTTAAATGCAATTTACACTCAAACTGAGACACAACAACATGAATGAATGGAAAATAAAATTGAAATTGCACAAAAATGCAATTCATTTGATCTCTTACGGCCAGTCAAAAAGGTGGGAGCTAGAATAGACTTGAAAAAACAAAAGAGTCAACTTGTGAAATTGAGTATGGTTTTGGATGACAGTAATTTACGCTCACAATTTCTCAGCTATGATTAAATCTCTTTGCAAGCATGTCATGCTTCCTTTTACTATTTCACCTTCATTTAAGGACACATTTCACAGAAATTTCATATTTTAACCCAAACAATTTCTCAGCTATGATTAAATCTCTTTGCAAGCATGTCATGCTTCCTTTTACTATTTCACCTTCATTTAAGGACACATTTCACAGAAATTTCATATTTTAACCCAAACAATTTTCCGACTATACTTAACAACAATATTGGTGTCAAAATAATCATATTTTAACACTCTAGCTATTCCAAGTTTCAACTATTTGTTTTGGTAATGGATGCGTGTTTGGCTAAGATCTAACAAAGAAAGTTCGGGTGTCCGCATTTCCTTTATCATATCTCAATCAAACTACACTTCTGTTTCAATTAAAATTTATATAGATAGATCGATCATTACAAAAAAAATTATTTTAATATAGATTTTATTGTCTTTATGCTTCCGGTCACTAGTTACCGACGGCCGTGACTGATTATTAATATAATTTATAGAATTATATTATAATTTAATCTTAATACTATAGCCTAGAATATTAAATAATCAATATAAGGTTATATTAGTAAATATAAATGTAAAAGTTAATTTAGATATCATTCATTTTAAAAAAACAAACACATTATATATATCTTAAGACTATTGATTATTATGTGACACTAAAATCCATTAAGTGTTAAGTGAAAAAACAAACACAACCTCAGTGTCTATAAACTGGAGTCTGAGGAAATTTATAAAACAATGGAAAAGAAAGAGGAATGGAAAGTAATTGATGTATTGATCCTCTAGAATTGAAATTAATTTATGGCTTACTTGAACTTAATGGGATTGAATATAAAAAAAGAGAATTTGTATTAATTACTCAGAATTCTGTCAAGGAAAAAATTTGATACCATCTAGCTAAAATTATATGCTTTTACAGTCATATGGATCTTAGGGGTAATATTTTAAAGAGTAATGCTAGATCTACAACTCAATCTTACAACTTTCTCTTATAATCTCCGACGTAACAGCTCGTCATTGATCAGTTTGTAAAATGGGTTCCATCTACTGGTATGGGTCTTGTCTATCTATTTGTGGATTAACAAATAACGAACTACCACATCGAAGAAGTTACTTTACTTCCTTTATAAGGCTTGTTATTGGATTATTTTTTACTAACAAAGACGATAAAAAGTAGTCATCCGTTCATAAAATAATCCCTGTGGATGTATTTTTTGTTATTAATTAAAGAATATTTGGCTATTTTTTAATGGTAGCTACGGACTCTTTACAGTGTTATAAATTTGCATTTGCATATAATTTCTTGTCACAAACATAAACTGTCTAGCTAGAAATGCATGATTCACGTGATAGATAAAAAAATCAGAAAACTTTGGAGCTTGATATCGATGAAACCATAAAATGAAGTTATTCTTTCAGGAGGCTATTATATTAAGAGATATAGGAGAACTTGTGCTATCTCATTCCACACTTCAGTGCTTTGTTCACGACTCCATTTCCTTCTTGATTTTGTCCGTAAAACGGTAAAAGAGCCTCCAGCTACAAATTCTGGTATCTCAAATCTCAAGTCACTCAATCTGCAGTTACAATTGTTCAACAAAATCTCTCGCAGGTGCAATTTTCTCTTTTATGTTATTTGCAATTTTTCTCTTCTTAAATACGTTGTTCTTTTTTTCTTTTTATTTCTATTTAGTATAAAATCAAACACATCCGAGCCTTCTAGTTTAAGAGTATCTCTTACCACTATGAATAATACTACGTAAACTCTTTCATGCAACCTTATGTGTCACCACTCTTTATTTGACATATTATTTAATGAGTCGGTTTTTTATTTACATTCATCTATTCATTTTTTGAAACATAAAGTTGTATGAAAGGGTGTTTGTACAAATAGTATTATTCAACTATTATCGCTGTAACAAACTTGCTTAATTATATGATGCTATTAGACTAGTTTAGGATAAGTATTTAGGGTGCACAGTACTAGACTAGACTAATTTTATGGGATTATACTAAAACGAATAACTATAGATTGAATTAGATTTGAGAAGAATCATAATAGGATATTATATTTCATAAAGTATTTCATTAGACAAAACTATCTATATGATTAAACATTTCAAATTTTACCAATAAATTAATTTCAATAAAAATTAACTAAATACTTGAATTTTAATTTAACTATAAAATTATTTATATTTATTATAAAAATGTTAAAAAAATTATATTTATTTTATTAAATTATTATTATGTATTTGTAATATTCAATACTAATTATAATAAAATATTGGAATATATTTAAAACTGCAAACATCATTTGCATGAGGCTCTAAAAAAGAAGATCCGTGATGGGCCACGGGTTTCTTTTTGCGTTCATTGTTTGGAGTAAAAAGAATTCTGTCCCAACTTCAAATAATCCAAAGTTGTTCTAAACATGGGATTAAAGGCACTAATTTATTAAGTTATTATATATGATTCCATCCTCTTCGTAGAAGTTATTCTTTAGGCATTTTACATTATTTATTTAATTTAATTATTGACAAGCAGTCAGTTTTGTCTTTCGCATTTTCTTTAAAGTCAATTCTTAATTAACGTATTGACTAAATCAAACTTCCTGGTTTGGCCTCCAAAGTTCTTAGCTAGGTACACCTTTTTTTTTTTTTTTTTTAATTATTATTATTATTCACTGAGCACACACAAACAGACACATAATAAATTTCTCTTGCAGACATCCTAGTTTTTCTAAAAAGGAGACTTTTTGAACTCTTGTTAACAACAATTATCTCTTATTAGTAAAAATTAAATTATCACATATAAAATTTTGTTTTTTTAGTAATGAGAGTTCAAGTCTAGATTTTAGTTTCACATCTGAAAATTTTCATATAGATATAATCAGGAGTTTTTTTTTTTCCTCATTGTATATAGTACATCTCTCTTGCAAACATTTTGGCTTTTTAACATCCAAACTTGAATTCTCACTAGCAAGCAAGAGTTTAATTTGTGTAAGTGAAACAGAGTTAACCTTATGCGAGAATTTAAATTGAATTTTACGTTGTACTCATTTAGAATTATATACATATAATAAACTTGCATTTACAATAAATAAATATAAAGATATGAAAGGTAGAGACTATTTTTTTTTTTTTCAATTTTGTTTAGCAAGTATTGCGCTCATAATTTACACACACATTTAGTCTCCGTCAGGAAACCTACGTATAGATGCACGTTTGTCTTTAGAACTATGCAAAAGTCTACAGTGATGATACAATGAATCATCACAAATCTACTATAGTTTATCAGCATTGTTTCATTTGTAATTTTTTCTTAAAAGATTTTATGTTGCCTACAGTTGTATCGTCGGAAAGAAGAGATGGCTTTGCAATATTCTTTTACAGAACATATGATCAAACTTTGGGATGAATGGGAAGTTCGAGTTTTAGTTTTATTGAGCCTTTTGGTACAAATCATCCTCATCATATTCGGTTCTAAAAGAAAATATACTAGAAGAATGTGGATCAATCTCCTGTATGGTTAGCATACTTGACAACAGACATGCTGGCAACAATAGCTCTCGGTTGTCTAGCCCGCAGCCGAAGAGAATCTGCAGCTGATAGTGTTTTAAAGCTCCAAGCATTTTGGGCACCTTTCCTTCTGCAGCACCTTGGTGGCCCCGATACTATCACAACTTACTCCTTAAATGATAACGAGTTTTGGCTAAGACACTCTCTTCAGTTTGTGTTCCAAGTAATAGTAGCATTTTATGTCTTTACACCATCCTGGAAAAACAAAGATGCCGTCAGATTTATAGCAATTCCAGTGTTTATCACTGGAATAATTAAGTATGGAGAGAGATTATTGGTGCTTTACTCTTCAAGCTCCAAGCAATTTAAAGATTCCTTGCGTTCACCTCGTGATTTTTCTCATGATCCTCTAAACCTAGAGAATCATGAGAAAAAAGAAGAGTATGAAAAGAAGTCAACTGAAGAGGTAAATAATTACTTCATTGAAGCTGTTTCCTTGTTCAAAAAATTCAGGTGTCTCTATGCCGATTTAATTCTCGATCATAATGAAAGAAAAGAAAGCTACTCTCTTCTCAGTGAGAAGTCAGCCAAAGAAGCCTTCAAATTGGTAGCAATTGAGCTTGGATTCATTTATGATGTCCTCTACACAAAGACAACCACAATTTATTCCGTATTCGGCATCATTCTCCGTTGCATCTGTCTGTTCTCCCATATTTTTGTATCAGTTATCTTCTTAATCTTTATTGATAAGTCTTCGTATTCATCAAGTGACATCTCCATAACTTATGTACTACTAGTTGGAGCTATCTTTCTGGAGGTTTATGCATTCATCGTGCTTCTTTTCTCTGACTGGACAAAACATTGGTTGACGAAGCGTAATTATATGTCCATTGATACATGTTCCATTGGTTTACTCTCCAACGACAACAGAAGGTGGTCAGGATCCATGGGTCAGTACAATATATTAAGTTTTTCTCTTTCAGAGAACAAATCAGCCCAATCCCAATCGTTGATTGTTGGAGTTCAAAAGCTACTTGGAATCAAAGAACTGGCAGAAAAGTACAAATATTTGAGCTGGAAAGAAGTGGATGATGCTCTGCTAGAAATAATCTTCAAAGAGTTTCGTGGGGAAAGCGAAAAAGTTAAAGAGGATCCTTTTGATATCAAGAAATGCAAAGAATTGTTAGGTCGGAGAGGAGATTATGTGCTTAGTAATGAATTACTTAACGAATTTCTTTGGAGCACAATTGAGGTGGAATTTGATCACAGTCTTCTTCTTCGGCACGTCGCTACTGATCTTTGTTATTACGATGATTTCTGTAACCTTCCAGAGGGTCATGAACTTCCACCAACATACAAAATTAGCAAATGGTTATCAGATTATATGTTGTATCTTTTAGTCATATGTCCAACCGGGTAGCAGAGTGAGAATCATACGAACGAGTTGCCCAAAGGAATTGGTGAGATAAGATATAAAGACACCTGCCTAGAAGCTGACAGATTTTTCAGAAAAAAAGAGTTTGGTTCATCCATTGAAATAAGTACAGTTTGCAAGGCTTTACTTAATGAATCAGCACCGGATCTTAACAGTATGGATAAAGGAGGTTCTCTGTCGGTATTAGTTGATGGATGTAAGCTCGCCACGCAATTGCAGGCTTTGAACAGAGGTGATGGTGGGAGGAATAGTAAATGGGAGGTGATAAGTGAAGTGTGGATGGAAATGTTGGGACATGCTGCAAGTCATTGTGGATGGAAAGAGCATGGAGAACAACTTACGAATGGTGGAGAGTTACTTACGCACATATGTCTTCTCATGGCACATCTTGGCTCAAGTGAACAATATCAAATCCAAAAGCAACCCATCCATCAACATTGGAGAGCTAAGCTTTTAGGAGGATTACAGTCTTTGATGTCTTTGATCGTTGTGATATTTTTCCTGATTTTCCAGATATTTTTCCTGATTTTCGAGACAATTTTCGTGATTTATCATTTATTTTTTATGATTTTCCAGCCATTTCTGTTGTAAGTCTCTCTCTCTCTCTCTCTCTGTGTATTTATCACTCTCTCTCGCGCTCTCTCTGTATTTAACACTTTCTACATGTCCAATGTAGTTGCATAATTTGCGTGGTGGGGCCACTTTGGGATATGCTGCATTGCCGCGCCATCTGCTACGACTCTACTTCTACTGCTACCGACGGTTCCGATAATGATTGATAAACATCTATTGGAAGATTCTCCTACTTTTCACCTATTCCTTAGATGAATATTTTCCTCCTATTTGAACTTTTTTCAGCTACATTTTATATATAATGCAGACATTCTACAATTTTTAATAGTTAATAAAGTATCATTTTTAATGGTCAGATTTGCATCTACCCACGTAATGATTTATGCTATGTTATAATTCGGTTTTGGTTGATGATATTTGTTGAATTATTTTATTATATGTCACTCTCTTTCTGTGTGTGTATTTATCACTTTCCACATGTCCAATGTAGTTGCATATTGTGGGTGGTGTTTGGCTTCTTCTGCCCCTCCGACTGCTGCTTCTGCTGCTGAAACTACTGTTGTAGCCGCTGTCTTCATTATGCAGTTTAAAGAAAAATCCCTTACTCTGGGTGCTGTCTTTATTATTGGCAAGCTATAATTATATTATATATGTTACAACTTAAGAGACCAAATCACAGAACCAAATGGAAGCAAAATAAACAAGATTCAACGGCAGATAATAACAACATATAACCAGCAGATATAATCCACAAAATATGAAGCAGATAAAAGATGAAATAAAAAGAGATAGAGATTTATAGTGGTTCGGTAATCTTATAGATTACCTACATCCACTCTCCAGGGCAATAAGAAAGTTTTCACTATGAGAATAAGAGATTCTTACAGAGATACGCTCACCCTTTACACAGTGTACACACCCCTCTGTAAACCCAGATCTCAAACTCCTCTCATACACCACACCAATAACCAAGCATTAGATTCGATTTATATAGAGAAAGAAAAACAGAAAACAAACCAGCTAAGACCTACCACAACCGTTGATTCCATCAATGCTCTTCGAAAACTCCAACGCATCCCTCATCTTGTAACAAACTTTCTCTCTCTGTTAACCAAGAGAGAAAGTTCGAGAGAAACGCCAAAATGAGCAAAAAAACCTAATTGAAATTAGGTTTATTGAAGACTGGAATTTCTTGAAGCGCCCTTAGCTTTTAGCAAAAAAACTTTGACTGCCCAATTAAAACTTTGACTTCCACATGGCATAAATCAATTGCCACCTCACAACAAAATCTCCACCTTGGCACTTGATTATTGCCCTCACTTACTGCCCTGGAAATTCCTTCTACTTTTCTTCAATGTGAAAAAGGCTCTTAAAGAGCCTTAACTTGTCCAAGACAACAGACTTGGTAAACATGTCTACAGGGTTTTCACAGCCAGGAACTTTCTCCACCTTGATGGCTTTATCTTCAATCAAATTCCTTATAAAATGCAACCTGACATCAATGTGTTTTGATCTCTCATGAAACACTTGATTTTTACATAAGAAAATTGCACTTTGGCTGTCACTCTTGATTGGAACCTTCTGCTGGTTCAAACCCATTTCTTCAAGCATTCCTTTGAGCCACATTGCTTCTTTAACTGCCTCTGTAATGGCAACGTATTCTGCTTCCGTAGTTGACAAAGTAACAATTGCCTGCAGGTTAGCTTTCCAAGAAACCAGATTATTCCAAAAAGAAAAACAGAAACCAGTCATGGATTTCCTATTGTCTATATTTCCTGCATAATCAGCATCCACATATCCTACAATGATATTTCCCTGATTTTGCTCCCTACTGTAAACAATACCAGTAGTCATTGTACCCCTCACATACCTAAGCACCCATTTTACAGCTTCCCAATGATTCTTCCCAGGATTACTCATAAACCTACTTACAGAACTAACTGCAAAGGCTAAATCAGGTCTAGTACACACCATCAAATACATCAAGCTCCCTATTGCATTTGCATACGGAATACAGTTCATTTCCTTCCTTTCTTCTTCTGTTTCTGGGCATTGAACTGAACTGGGTTTAAAGTGCTGTCCTAAGGGTGTTTTGACAGGTTTGGAATTACTCATATTAAACTTCTTGAAAACTTTTCTAGCATATTCCTTTTGTGACAAGATCAATTTTCCAATCTTTCTATCCCTTTCAATATTCATTCCTAGGATTTTCTTAGCTTGCCCTAAGTCTTTCATTTCAAATTGTCTACTCATCTCTTCCTTAAACCTAGCAATTTCATAAAGATCTTTACAAGCAACAAGCATATCATCTACATACAAAGCCAGATAAATGTAGCACACACCATACAAACACTTAAAATAAAAGCAACCATCAAAGCTACTTCGAATAAATCCAGCATTCACCATAAACCAATCAAATTTTCTATACCACTGCCTAGGTGACTGCTTTAATCCATACAGTGATTTTTTCAACAAACAAACCTGGTTTGTAGACCCCTTTTCAAACAATTCAGGCTGCTCCATCAGAATTCTTTCTTCTAAATCACCATTCAAGAAAGCAGTTTTGATGTCTAATTGTTCTAGTTCTAAATCAAACTGAGCTACTAAGGCTAGAAGAATTCTGATAGTGGTATGTCTCACAACTGGTGAGAAAATTTCATTATAATCAACTCCTTCAACCTGTGTGAAACCTTTGGCTACCAACCTAGCTTTAAACCTAGGTGCTTCTACCCCTGGTATACCCTCTTTCCTTTTGAAAACCCATTTACACTTAACCACTCTACTGCCTTCAGGTTTGTTAACAAGGATCCAGGTCTGATTTTTTATTAAAGACTCATATTCTTCCTGCATGGCAAGTTTCCATTCCCTGGACTCTTTACTAATCATGGCTTCCTTAACGGTCCTAGGCTCATCATCAATCTCTTCAGCAATTTGAAGGGCAAATGCTACCATGTCAGCATGTGAGTACCTCCTAGGTGGTCTAATTTCCCTTCTTTCCCTATCTCTAGCTAGTTGATAATTTTGCAAGTCATGTCCATCAGCATCATTATCACCATTTTCACCTAAGCTAGACTCTTCCTCCTGGGTATGGGAATCTGAAATAGTATCTGAAACAGGATTGTTTAGACTTGAAAATTCTCCACCTAGATCCAGGTTTAAGACCTCTATCCTATCTGCATTGTTACTCTCTTCTTGACCCAAAATACCCAACTCATCTTCATTAAATCTGACATCTCTACTAATGATACACTTTTTCCCTCCAATATCCTAACATTTATAACCCTTAATGCCATCAGGATATCTTAAAAAAATGCATCTAATAGCCCTTGGTTGTAACTTATCAATTTTTTCATGAACAAAAAGCATATGCAAAAACCAAAAATTTTAAGGTTACTATAGTTTGCAGGATGCCCAGGACCATTTTTCCATGGGTGTTTTTTAAACTAATAGCAGATGAGGGTATTCTCATTAGGTAGGTAACTGTGTGGGCGTCCTGCGCCTTGACGGTGGGTAACTTAGAACAGGATAATAGGCTTCTAACCTTTTCTAGGATAGTCCTATTCATCCTTTCAGCTAAACCATTCTGTGGGGTGTGTGCCTTACAGTCCTATGCCTCAGAATTCCACTTTCCCTACACAAACTATCAAAATCTTCATTTATGAATTCTAAGCCATTATCAGTTCTAAGTTTCCTAATTTTCTTCCCAGTTTGGTTTTCAATCATGACTTTCCAATCTCTGAATTTCCTAAAGGCTTCTCCCTTAGTTTTCAAGAAATAAACCCAGACCCTCCTAGAATAGTCATCTATTATGCTGATGAAATATCTACAACCTCCCAAAGATGGGTGTTTAGTAGGTCCCCAAACATTTGAATGGATATAGTCTAAAATAGACTTAGAACAGTGGTTTCCCACACTAAATCTGATTATGTTCATCTTCCCATAAATACAGTGATCACAGAAAGCCAACTTCTCTATTTTATCTCCTCCAAGAACCTTTTGCTTACCCAGCTCAACTAAACCTTTTTCACTAATGTGCCCTAATCTCCTATGCCATAAAGTTGTCTTATTAGACTTCTGGGTTAAGGATACTGCTGCTGTTCCAGTGATGGTTGAACCATTTAAGATATACAACCCATTCCTCATCTCACCCTTCATCACAACTAAGGACCCTTTAGTTACTTTAAGAACTCCACCTTGAGCTTTATAACAATAGCCAATTGAATCTAGACTTCCTAGAGAAACTAAGTTTCTTTTTAGCTCGGGTATGTATCTAACATCAGTGAGCCATTTTGAACTTCCATCATGTAGATTCAGCCTTACATCTCCTATTCCTAAGACTCTACAAGCTGCATTATTTCCCATCAACACCTTTCCAGACTCAAGTTTCTTAAAGTTTGACAGAAAACTCCTGTTTGGAGTCATGTGGAAAGAACAGTCAGAATCAAGTACCCATTCAGCATCAGTTTCATTTTCAGAAACAACTAACACATCAGAACTCTCATAACCATCAGAAGCTATGTCTACACTTCCACTAGCATCCTTTTCCCCTGACTTTTTCTTCCTATCAGGACAGTCCCTCTTAAAGTGACCTTCCTTATGACAGTGAAAACATTTCCTAGTGAACTTAGACTTAGACTTTGATCTACCCTTGAAATTCCCCTTCTTGTGGCCTTTCTTATCAGGTATTCCTCTTACATAAAACCCCTCACCATCTAGTTTACCTTCCTTTTTAAATTCAGCATCCTTAGTAGTAATTTCTACCACTACTTCATCTAGTTTAAGGGTTTGCCTGCCATACTTAAGGGTATCCACAAAATTAGAGAAAATTTTTGGAAGTGAGTTAATTAGGATTACTGCTTAATCTTCATCCTCAACCTTAACACTAAGCCCTTCTAGATCTTGTACAAGTTTCATAAAGTCATTCATATTGTCTCCTAATAATTTGTTTTCATCCATTTTAAAACTGAACAGCTTCTGTTTTAAAACTAACCTATTAGGAGAGGACTTTGACAGGTATAAAGAGTCTAGTTTTTCCCAAATTTCAACTGGTGATTCCATTTTCTTAACTTCCCTTAAGACCTTATCCCCTAAACCTAGAATTAGGGTACTGTAGGCTTTATCTAAAAGATCTTTCTTCTCCTTCTCAGACAAAGAGTCTGGTAAACTATCCTCACCTTTTAAAGTGTCAGCTAAACCATCCTTAACTAAGATAGCCCTCATTTTCATCTTCCACAATCCGTAATCATTATCCCCTGTGAATTTCTCCACCTCAAACTTAGACATATTCCTGGTTCCTATACTTCATAGATGCTTAGAGTAAAAAGCCCTAATTTACCTAAGACTTAAACAGAAACCCTAACTTGCAACTGTTTTTAAAAAGAACCCAAATCTAAGCCTAGATGTTCCAGATTTGCAAAAGATCTCTTAACCTAGAGAAACCCTAGGTGCTAGAATGATAACCTAGCTCTGATACCACTTGTTACAACTTAAGAGACCAAATCACAGAACCAAATGGAAGCAAAATAAACAAGATTCAACAGAAGATAATAACAACATATAACCAGCAGATATAATCCACAAAATATGAAGCAGATAAAAGATGAAATAAAAAGAGACAGAGATTTATAGTGGTTCGGTAATCTTATAGATTACCTACATCCACTCTCCAGGGCAATAAGAAAGTTTTCACTATGAGAATAAGAGATTCTTACAGAGATATGCTCACCCTTTACACAGTGTACACACCCCTCTGTAAACCCAGATCTCAAACTCCTCTCATACACCACACCAATAACCAAGCATTAGATTCGATTTATACAGAGAAAGAAAAACAGAAAACAAACCAGCTAAGACCTACCACAACCGTTGATTCCATCAACGCTCTTCAAAAACTCCAGCGCATCCCTCATCTTGTAACAAACTTTCTCTCTCTGTTAACCAAGAGAGAAAGTTCGAGAAAACACCAAAATGAGCAAAAAAAACCTAATTGAAATTAGGTTTATTGAAGCAGACTAATTTCTTGAAGCGCCCTTAGCTTTTAGCAAAAAAACTTTGATTGCCCAATTAAAACTTTGACTTCCACATGGCATAAATCAATTGCCACCTCACAACAATATATTTTGTGAGTTTGCATCTAGTTACAAGATTTGAAATGATCAAATACCATTTATAATGAGTTGTAGTATTTATTGAATGATTAGACGAAGAAATTCGTGAAACTAAAAGCGGTTGTTATATTATAAGTTTTATAAGATGTTAACGTCATTGAGATCAATTTTTCTGGTATTATAGTTAATATTTTATTAAATCTCATTGTCTTAGAGACACCATTGACTGTCTAATGATAGTTTTAATTGTTTTTCGAGAAGGCACCTTTAATTTATTGATTATTTTTAATTTGGTAACATCCATCGTTATTGAGGGGTTACAATGATATTGTATGAAATCAAATGCACTAGTGTTTAATTATGTTTTATGTTCCTTTGATGGGGATATATTACTTTGGATTTTATCTAAGTAATAAAGTAAGAATTAGTCTACTAGCGAGACTTAATTGATTAGGATCATTCAAAAAAATGCTAAAATCAAATTGAATCGGTAATCGGATTGAAAAACTGATTTTTGTTGAAACCGATTTGATTTCGATTCAAGAAAATATAAAAACAGAATTTTCAATTTAATTACTAGTTTAGAGTTATTTTATAATTGGTTAACCAAAAGGGGTTTTTTGAACCGGTTTTCAATTAAAATTTTAAAAAGTAAAAACCTAAATTCCCAAAGCCAATTCTATTTCTCTTTTTCTTTTCTTTGTTCTTCAATTCACTCTTCTTCATCTTGACATCTTCAGTACACATTTCTCCTCTCATTTCTCTTTTCTGGCGTTCACTTTCACTTTTTCCTTTCATTTCATCGTCAATCTTCAGCTTCTCCGTCTGCTATCACTCTCATTTCTCTTTGGTAAGTGCAGATTTTTGTCCTCTCATTCTCTTTTCTCTTTTCTCTACAGATTTTTGCCCCCTCTTCTCATTTCTCTCTTCTCCTCTCATGCTTTTGAGTTCTTATAACTATTTTTGTGCAGATTTTTCTACTTTTTTTCGTTCTTTTGTCAATTTGGAAAATTTGTTTAACCTTGTGTGAAGTTATATCTTTTCATGTTTAAATAACCTTGTGTGAAGTTCTTATGTTGCAAGAAAATTGATTGTTGCTTTTGAGATTGATATCATCTTATTTATGAGAGTAGTGGCAAGGAAAAGAAACTTTATATACAAAGCAAGAATTATAAATTTTCTCCTCTGGTTTCTTTTACGTGAAGAAGGAATTGGTTTTGGAAAACCAGTTAACCGGTTTCTAAAAACCATTTAACCAGAAAAGCGGTTAACTGCAAAACCGGTTTTCCCCAAAACTGGTTTGGTTTTGGTTTAGAGATTTCCCTGAACTGAAAAACTGGTTTAGTTTAGAAAAAGGGGAATTTGGACCGGTTAACCTGTTTTGAACATCCCTATAATTGATTGTCTTATTCCCGTTTAACAAACATCCTCCTTTAATTTTAAGGCTATGATTTAAAAAAGGATAAGAAATATTTATTATTGGAAATTTTGTTTTAAAAACTAAAAAGCAATTGTTTAATCTAGGGAATGTTAGCCTAGATTTTATGGGGGTCAGAGTTGATCTTGGTCAATTTTATGAAAAAAACCGTTAAGTAAAAGATTAGTGGTATATACGTCGAGGGAGAGGACTATGTTCGGTTATGTAAAAGATTAGTGGTTTATTCGTCGAGAGAGGACTATGTCAGGTATAAGGCAAGAGTGATGATAACTACGCTTATGTGAGTGGAGATCCTATGAAGTAGGTTCATAGGGGTAATAACAGGTCACTTTTGTTTTGTAACACTATCAATATTTTACACCTATGTGTGTCAAGAAATCCTACTCTATGGCAAGATAGTGTTGATTGTAGTGAGAAAATGTTAAACATGTTAGAGTAGATGCCCTAGAACCAATCAATTATTGTAGAATTAACTCTTTGTAATAATGTTCATGAATCAATAAAAGGCATTTTATTCTATATCGCGTAAATCATTATTATTGCAATATGTATTGATATATGTCCTTAGAATGGTAGAACCGTGACGAGGGTATCAAGTGTTTCAAATTTTGATATTGAGAACCTTATGAGCACATATGGTGGTCATTCTAGAAACGTCCGTAGCCCCAGTATTATTCTGAAGTAAGGGCACAGATAATAAGGTAAGGTTATCATAGTGTTGAACGACCCTGTCAAAAGGCAGTGACCGATCTCACTTGTCAAGGTTATTTGGTGACAACCTGGTGCAACACATGGGTGCTTACTGTAGGTGATTACACCACAGTATGTTCACTGGACTGACCCACCAGAGGATTCCGTATGGATGGTAACCCTAGTGTCTGTGGAACAAATCCTCTAACGAATGGTGGTGCATGTGATCCTTAGACTTGAGATCACGGGAGCGCCTTGTACACCGATTGGTGTAGTTTGACACTAGCCTAACATAGTTCTTTTCAGAGCTATCAATAAGATGGCGATTGGTTGCATCAAGGAGTGTATCAAGACTATGTTGGATTGACAGAGGATTCATCACTCCTGGGTACGGGAGAAGTTATCTCACGGCGCAATTCAATATATGGCAATGACACTAAAACTGTGGCCACAGTGGGATTGAGTTGTTGCTCTATCTAGTTCATGATACGGGTCATTGGTCTAGAAACTGAATACATAATATCGAGAGTATCCGAAGGTTGATACTATTTATATGCCTTCGTCTCGTCGAGATAACGTATGATGAAAGGATCGAATTGCACGGTAACCATATCGTTGACAGGTAGCTACTTTGCTGAATCCAAATCTATCGGGTGGCCATGATGCCTTGCTAGGGGCCAATCTTGGTCTGTGTATTAGTGACACGATTAATTGGTGTTAATCACGGTACTATACACTGCCGGTATGATGAGGAGCCTAGGGGTCACACACATAGAAGATAATTTAAGACTCAGGAAGAAAGAAGGGTGTTTTCGTCTTTTAAGGCGAAAGGGTATTTTGGTAATTTCACAGTGCAATTAAATTTGCTGAGGTCGTAGCCTTTATTTAATTTGTTAGAAAAATTAAATAAGCGAAATTACGTTTAAATGTGTGTTCGCACATATTTAAATATATTATCATTATTGTTAAATGTTAATACATATTTAAATATATATTAATTGATTTTAATTGAGATAATGATGGAAAAAATAAAATATCAAATTGGGAGTGTTTGGCAACATGGAGCGTTTGGGTTGGAGCCCAAGCCTATTCCATATGGGATTAGGGCAAATTGATGTACTATAAAAAGAAAAATGTGTTAATTAAAAGACACAGAATTTTTCTTTGAAAAACACACAGCCCCTCTCTTTCACTCCCACGGCAGTAACACCTATTGCCCAAAATCAATTCATTTGATTTGTCTTCTTAATTCTTAAGGCTAAGGAGAATCTAGCAAATCCCTCCTTAGTTCTTTTGAGATTGTCTTCGTGTGGATTATGTGGGTTCGATCCTACACTTGGATCGGTAGCAAAACATTCATTGACAAATTTGGAGGAGCCTCCAACATGCGTTTGTTTTCTCTTAACTCATGATTAATATTTATGCAGATTCTTATTATGATAAAATTGTAAAATTATACCCTTGATCTTGGCTCATGTAAACGATCCTGTTATATTATTTTTGTTGTTTCCGCTGCGTATACGGGACCGTTTACTAACAAAACAATATGTTCTTAATGGTGGTGTAGGCTACAGTACACACTTGATGGAGGTTAAACTGTGTGAGTGTGGAATTGAGTCTAGGCAAGCATCTATAGAGTACTCATGAAATTCAGGAGGAATAAGGTCATTAAAGTGTTAAACCGCAAATTGATTTAGTGTGGATTTCTATCTTATTATCCAACTCAAATTGCTTTCAATCCCTCCGATCTACTGACCATTTCATCTTCACTTTTGTTAACCTAATCTTTGCTCTCCACAACGGTCTAAGTCTATTTCAATTTATTTCTACTTCTTCTTGCAATTGAGATTGCTTAATTAGGAAGACATATATTGTCATAGAGACTTGGGTAGGTCCCATCTTGAATAATGATTAAAAGAAGTAGTTCGAGCCGTTGGATGTGGGTTGTTATTTGATTGGATGAGTGAGATTGATTGTCCGATGAATTGGTCAACCTTGGTAATAAATTCGATTGTGCCCATTTGTTATATATAAGAAATTTGGTCAAGTCCAAAGACAGATGGAAATACATATATGAGTAGATATTGTTAAGATTCAAGTTGGTATATAGGAGGAAGCTTGGTTAGTTAGAAATCAGTTATACTGAGTTGTAATTAGTTGAAGTAGTTATAGGTGGTTAGTTGACAGTTATAAGCTTATTTCTTTATATATAAACGAAATTTAACAGACTTTCTTTTCATCAATAATAATTCTCTCTTTTTCACGTTACTTGCCCCCAAATTAACATGGTATCAGAGCCACAATTCTAGGGCTTGAGGATTCTGGAAATTCACAGAGAACTTCACTCTGTTCATCAATAATTTTTCAAACTGTTTATCAGTTTCTTCTACACTATTCATCTGTTTCATCAGCTTCGTCAGCTTCTTCTCCTCTGGATTTCGTTTGATAGAAATTTCTTCTCTAATCTCGTTTCATCTAATCAAGAAGTATCATCTTCATTCTTCCAAAATGGCAGCTTTAGTGCAGATGGAGAAATACAGTCTTCTGCAAATAATGGAAATGATCAATCAAGTTCATCAATCGATTTCAAACATCAACTTTATATGCATCCTTCTGATACTCCAGGTGCCATTCTTGTTTCTTTTCAATTGATTGGTGTTGATAATTACTCGTTATGGAGTAAATCTATGAGAATTTCATTGTTAGCAAAAAATAAGATTGGTTTTATTGATGGAACTTGACAAAGGATAGCTTTCCAGTTAGCTTGCACAATCAATGGGATAGATGTAATGCTATAGTTTTCTCCTGGATCATGAATTCAGTTACTAAAGAACTTTTAAGTGGCATCGTTTATGCATCTAGTGCACATTTGGTATGGAAAGATTTAAAAGAAAGGTTTGATAAAGTGAATGGATCTAGAGTTTTCCAGTTGCATAGAGAAATTGTCACCTTAGTACAAGGAACTTCGTCCATCTCCACATAATTCTCCAAACTAAGAATGTTATGGGACGAATACCCGTCTATTGTCTAGCTTCCTTCATGTGAGTGTTCTATGTCAAAGGTTTACGTAGATCACATGCAGAATCAAAAGTTACTCCAATTCTTGATGGGATTAAATGAAACTTACTTGCATGCTAGAAGCCAAATCCTCATGATGCAACCTCTACCATCTATCAACCAAGCCTACTCCATGCTCGTCACTGAAGAGAGCCAGAGAAGTTTAACCAATGCTGTTTGTAGAATCATCATCTAAACTGACAGTATTCTATTCTTCATCAAACCAACAATCAGTCAAACCTAAAAAGAATTGGAATATAACCTGTGAACATTGTCATGTGAAGGGACACAAAAAAGATAATTGCTATATAATCATTGGCTATCCTGCTGATTTTAAGTTTACCAGAAGAAAGAATCCTACTCAATCTTTAGCAAATAACGTTACCTCTACTAAATCCTCTGATCACAATAGTTCCACAGCCCCTCAAAACAACACTCAAGCAATAGCTTCTCTAATCTTCTCTAAAGAGCAGTATGCAGAGATACTGAAATTGCTCTAGAAGGAACCTGCATTACCTCCCAATGATGCACATGTCAACATGGCAGGTATTCACTCTTATTTTTCATCCGTTGATCATGGAGTTTGCTGGATATTAGACACAGGTGCTAGTCACCATATGATAGCTTCTTTAAACACTTTGAACAAATTGATGGGGACAGTTTCTCCTTCCATAGTTAGGCTACCCAATGGACATCATTCAACCGTAACACATATTGGATCCTGTAACATTGGTCTAGATCAGAGACTGACTAATGTCTTATTTGTGCCAGATTTCAAGTTTAATTTGATTTCTATATCAAAGCTCACCAAAGACTTATCTTGCTTTGTCAGTTTCTATCCTAATTTTTGCATATTTTAGGGCCTCTCCAATGGCAAAATACTGGGGATTGGTAAAGAATCAGAGGGTCTCTACTTCTTCATGCCTTCTCATGCATCCAAGGCTAACATTTCTGCTTTGAATAAAACCTGACCTATTTCATGTTCAGTTTCTGTAAGCCAGCTTTGGCATAAACGTCTTGGTCATGTGCCATATGCAAAACTGAGATATTTTTCTGGAATAAGAAATTTTAATTATGATGATGCTGAATCCCATTGTGATGTTTGTCCTCTTGCCAAGCATATAAGAAAGCCCTTTCCTATTAGCACTACAAGAGCTCCTCCATGTTTTCATTTGTTGCATATGGATGTATGGGGACCATATCATACTCCTACACATAATCATCACAAATTTTTCCTTACGGTAGTTGATGATCATTCCCAGGTTACTTGGGTTTTTCTCATGACAAATAAGCATGAAGTTATAGTTCATATTAAGAGTTTTCTTACTCTTATCAAGAATCAATTCTCAGCCTCTGTCAAGACCATTCGAACAGATAATGGTTTGGATTTTCTCAACTCTCAATGCTCGGCATTATTCACTTCACTTGGAATTATTCACCAGAAAACTTGTGTATATACTCCCCAACAGAATGGGGTAATAGAAAGGAAGCATCGACACTTACTTAATGTTGCTAGAGCCTTGAGATTTCAAGCCTCCATTCCAATTAAATAGTGGGGAGAATGCATACTCACAGCTTGTTACATCATCAATAGGCTTCCTACTGATGTACTCCGGGGCGGTTCACCTCATCAAATACTTTTTGGTTCTCCTCCTTCTATTGATCACTTCAAGGTATTTGGATGCTTGGCATATGCATCTAATCTACGCTTTAGAGATAAATTCGGTTTCAAGGCCATACCATCAGTTTTTATGGGTTATTCTTCAACCCAAAAAGGGTACAAGTTACTCAACTTGCAGGATTTTAGCTTCTTTGTCAACCGAGATGTCAGATTTCTTGAGGATATTTTTCCCTTCTAGTTACAGCAACATTCTCATGTTCCATTATTTCCCAGTGATCCTTTCCATAGCACATTTTATGATGACACTTTCATTGCTCCTATCAATTATGACACTCCTGATCCACCATCACCAGATTACACCTTCAGTCCAGGTCCTGCTGCTGATAATTCCCCTGTTGTTCCTATTGATGACTCGACATCAACACCATCCTCAGCTCCAGTACCTACTTCTGATGTTCCTTTAAACATCAGAAATTCTACCAGATCACACAGACCTCCAATTTGGTTGCAGGATTATATCACCCTTCAGCTCATTATTCCATTTTAGATGTTGTCTCTTATAATCATCTTTCTCCATATTACAGGTGTTTCCTTTCATCCATCTCTCGGATCAAAGAGCATGTCTCATTTGCCGAAGCTTCTGAGGATCCTAATTGGATTGATGCAATGCAAACTGAGATCAATGCATTAGAAGCCAACAAAACTTGGCAGCTTGTTCCTCTCCCAGCAGATAAACAGCTTATAGGCTGCAAATGGGTTTACAAAGTGAAATACCATTCTGATGGTACTTTAGAAAGATACAAAGCCAGGCTTGTGGCCAAAGGCTACAACCAACAAGCTGGCATAGATTACACAGAAACATTCTCCCTGGTGGCAAAGATGGTCACAGTCAGATCAGTTCTTGCCCTGGCTTCCATTCATGCTTGGCCACTCTTCCAACTTGATTTGTTTAATGCCTTCTTGCAAGGGTATCTCCGTGAAGAGGTCTACGTGTCTTTACCTCAAGGATTTGGCACTCAAGGGGAGAATCACACAGTCTGCAAATTGCTCAAATCCTTGTATGGATTGAAGCAAGCAAGTAGACAATGGAATCACAAACTTACTGAAGCTTTGATAAAAAACGGCTACTTGCAGAGTAAGTATGATTACTCATTATTCACCAAAAGAGTAAGTATGATTACTCATTATTCACCAAAAGAGAAGGAAGCAACATAGTCATTATGCTTGTCTATGTTGATGACATTTTGATAACAGGGAGCTGCACTAAGATGATAGACCAGTTGAAGTTTATATTGCAGGATAACTTCAAAATCAAAGACCTTAGTCACCTTAAATACTTTCTTGGAATTGAAGATGCTAGGTCTTCTGAAGGAATTGTTTTGAACCAGAGAAAATATGCACTGGAATTAATTTCGGAGGTTGGGTTGTCTGCTGCAAAACCTGTTGACACTCCTCTAGAACAACATTCAAAACTGACTTCATATGAGTTTGATCAAAGATTTCCACCAGATGAAAAGGATGAACTGCTGACAGATCCTAGCATGTTCAGGAGGATGGTGGGAAGGTTATTATATCTAACCATGACCAGGCCAGATATTTCATTTGCTGTCCAGAATTTAAGTCAACACATGCAGACTCCTAAACAATCACATCTGGAAGCAGCATTGAGAGTCATAAGATATGTGAAAAAGGAACCAGCTCTTGGGTTGATTATGTTCGCAAAAAGTACAAAAGATTTAATAGCATTTTGTGACTCAGATTAGGCCGCTTGTGCCGTTAGTAGAAAATCAGTATCAGGATACTGCATTAAGATGGGAGATTCTCTTCTGTCTTGGAAATCAAAGAAGCAAAATACTATAGCAAGACCATCTGCAGAAGCAGAATATAGAAGCATGGCTGGAACTGTTACAGAACTAGTTTGGTTAACTGGTTTACTTAAAGAGCTTGATGATGAAGCCAAAATCCTGACATTGCTCTACTGTGATAATAAGTCAGCATTACAAATTGCAGCAAACCCCATGTTTCATGAGAGAACAAAACACATAGAGATAGATTGTCATTTTATAAGAGAGAAGATTCAAAGTGGTTTGATCATCACGAAATACATACCAACTGGAGAACAACTTGCAGATGTGAAGACGAAAGGATTGGGAAGATTACAGCATGAGAAGCTTCTGTCCAAGTTATGCTTGAAAAATATTCATAAGATGCCAACTTGAGGGGGAGTGTTAAGATTCAAGTTGGTATATAGGAGGAAGCTTGGTTAGTTAGAAATCAGTTATACTAAGTTGTAATTAGTTGAAGTAGTTATAGGTGGTTAGTTCATGACAGTTATAAGCTTATTTCTTTGTATATAAATGATATGTAACAGACTTTCTTTTCATCAATAATAATTCTCTCTTTTTCACGTTACTTGCCCCCAAATTAACAGATATCAATAAAAAAATCATCTTCACCAAGCAATTTAACGATTGGAAAAGCTCTTCCCTTGGTCAACAAGTTTATTTTAATTAAAAATGTCGTTAATAACTTTTTTGTATATATGGTTTTATAAATAAATTTATTCTCTTTTATAATAAAAAGAATTTGTTTTTGAGCTAATAGATTTATAAAGAAAAATCTTCCCTTTTCTTTTTTTTACCCCAACTAATCGGTCATCTCTTGCAACCCTAAAATTACTGTTCCGATAAAAACTCTAGTGGCCATATTTATTAAGAACTAAGGTGAATCGAACTCAATACCTCTTGAGTAATACATCCAAAAGTCTTAATTGACCATTAGACCATCCAGTGTAGTTAGCTCTTTTATTTATTAATCATTTCTATAATAGTGTAACCACATATGGAATATGCATACCATTAATAAATTGTTAAACAAAAGTTAATTTATTAGTTAGAAAGCTAAACAATATCCCTAAGAGGTGATATAGGATGCGAGTTCAATGCAATTCACGCTCAAACTGGGACACAACAACATGAATGAATGGAACATAAAATTGAAATTGCACAAAAATGAAATTCGATCTTTGACTCGTAATTCATTTGATCTCCTGTTGTCAGTCAAAAAGGTAGGAGCTAGAATAGATTTGTGAAATTGAGTATGGCTTTGGATGACAGTAATTTACGCTTACAATTTCTCAGCTGTGATTAAATCTCTTTGAAGCATGTCATGGTTCCTTTTACTACTTCACTTTCATTTAAGAACACATTTCATAGAAATTTCACAGTAATCACCACACCATCACATTTTTTTTTTTTAAGTATTGGTGTCAAAATAATCATCTTTTAATACTCTATTTATTCTAACAATTTTTTTTGGTAATGGATGAGGCGTTTAGCCGAGATCTATGTCATATCTCAACCAAATTACACCTTTGTTTCAATTAAAATTTATATAAATAGATAGATAGTTAAAAAAGATCATTTTAATATAAATTTAACTATTTTTATGCTTTTGGTCACCAGTTGTTGGTGGCCGTGACAGATTATTAATATAGTTTATAAAATAATATTATAATTCAATATTATTACTATAGCCCATAATATTAAATAATTAGGATAACGTTATATTTATAAATATAAATATAAAATTTTATTTAGATATCATTAATTTTAAAAGACAAACACATCATATATCTTAAGACTAAAATCCATTAAGTGAAAAAAACAAACACAACCTCAGTGTCTATAAATTGGAGTTTGAGGAAAAGGAGGAGGAATGGAAAGTAATTGATGTATTGATGAAGTGTTTTTGTTGTGCTGTCGAGTGTTTGGATGATAGTGCTGCAGCTTTCTTGTTTCTCCTGCTGCTGTTTTATTTTTTCGCTGGTTGCTTCGGTTCTTTGAGCTTCTGCTGCTTGCGGGTGGTGCTGCTATGCTGTATGTTCTTTGGATTTGGTGATGGCCCTTCTCTTGCTGGTTGGGTTAGATGGTTTCTTGGTTTGTATAGGCAACCTTGCCTTTGTTTTTTTTTCGAATGGGGTTCGGGCTGTGTTGTTCAGGATTGTACATCCTAGTTTTTGTGTTCTTTTTTTATTCTTCGCCTAGTGTGTCTTTGTGCACGAGTCATAGTGCTAGGGTGTTTTCCCTGATTAGATGATATTCTTTGTTTTTTATGCAAATTACCAATTACCCAAAAAAAAACTTCTTGTATTGATCTTTAATGATCGTCTAAAATTGAAATTAATTTATATATTGCTTTGAACTTAATTGGATTATATATATATATATATATATATATATATATATATATATATATATATATATATATAAAGAGAAAAAAATTTTAAAAATCTTAAATACAATTGTTAAATTCCTATCCATACAAAATGCCAAGACATGAACCCCAAAGGGTTGGTTAAACGATCAAGAAGATTTGTTATTTTCATTGACTTCCTTAGTTTGAACTACATTGAGCTCACCTACCACATTGTGGCTTACCTTGAAACATTAGGGTTAAAAGGTATTCAATAGATATTAGAGATTAATTAATATATGCGTAAACTAGCTCGAACCATCCGGTCATTAAAAAAAAAATGACAAGACATGTTTTCTCCCTTGCTGGGCTGGACTCTTTAAGTTTAGTCAGCATCTCCTTTAATCTTCTATTTTGGGCCTTCATTCTGGGCTTGCTAAATAACTTTACCCTAATTCTTAGTTTACCCATATTGGTCCGGCTTTTTTCTTTTTAACTATATAGGGTACGTTTGGATAGAGGGCATATATGATAAAGATGGTAAGGGGCCCGGTATTTTCATATACTAGACCTAGCCCGCCCAAAAAGGTTAGGCTTTACCCGCTGTTAGTGGGCTTGGGCTTGGGTCTGGGATTGATTTTAAGGTCTGCCCTCGAGTACAGGCTGGGCATGGGTATGTCTTCAGTCTCGACCCGGCCCGACAATTTTACTATTAATTTTACTAAATTACTCTTACACTATATATCTAATTACAGAATTATCCTACATATATATAAAAAAAATTGAAATTTATTAATATTTGGTGAGTATTCAAAAATAAATTAATATTTAAAAACTATTTTTAGAATTAAAAATATAAAAAAAAAATTGAAATTTATTAATATTTAAAAATTCACATTATAAAAAGGGGTGGGCTTAGGCCGAGACTGAGATTACAAAAAGCCCGTTGGGCTGGGCTTGGGCTTTACCCGTCATCCAAGTGACGAACACGAGTCGAGATTAGGCCTTTGTCATGGGGTAGGGCTTGGGCCCAAGCCAAGGGGTACCCGGTCTTGGCCTAGCCTATTGTTATCTCTAATATAAGATAATGGGGGTAATTTTCGTTTATTTTGTAAAATTCTGATTTTTAGTTTGCAAGTAATAAAATATTATGAGAATCTTTTACTGTAAATAGTGTTTACTGTTGATAATGTGGGGGGTAATCCAATACCATTAAAACTTTACCAGGTAATCTGATTTTTATACATATTTTGCCCTTAATGAAATACCATTTCAGACACAATTGCTCTCAAATGTCTACCAAATAACAGTTCCCCAACCCCCCTACATTTGAGAAATTAGCTAAAACACCTCAACCACAAAAAAGTTTAAAAATTAACAAAATGCCCCCAGCCACCCAAGACCACCACCGGCCGTTACCACCATCAATCGCTAGCGTCAGTCATTGTAATGGCGCACGACCAAGGGGATCTGGCTGGTAGTGCGTCGATAAGGCCTTTTTCGGCTATGGATTTGCAACTAGATCTAGTTGCTTCTATGGCTTTACAGCCACACCTTTGACCGTGAAACAACCATAGATATGGTTGTTTCATGGCCAGATCTGTGGCCGGGAAAAGGCCATAGATCTAGTCGTGAAACGGTCATGGATTTGTGACCATGGCTAAAAATGGCTATCTTTGGCGCTGCAACCGGACCATATCTGACCCGATCGTGCGCTATTCCGTCGCCATCGCTGGTGGTTTTTTTGGTTTTTTTTGGGGGTTGGGGGTTGGTGGTTTTGAGGGTGATTTTGGAATTTTTGTCTAGGTAGTATCTTATACTTGACTCTCTCTCTCTCTCTCTCTCTCTCGCTGCAAGAATGAATGCTTTGGCAATAAAGTCGAAATTAACAATGCCATAATGTCACTTTACTTCCTACATAGGCATTGTCATTAGATTATTTTTTCTTTTACTAACAAAGACATTAAAGAATAGTCATCCGTTCATGAAATATTCCCTGTGGACGTATTTTTTGTTATTAATTATAGAATTTTTGGCTATTTTAATGGAAGCTATAAGGCTCTTTATAGTGTTAGAAATTTTTATTTGCATATAATTTATTGTCACAAGCATAAACTGTCTACCTAGAAATGCATGATTCACGTGATAGATAAAAAAATCAGAAAATCTTGGAGCTTGAGATCGATGAAACCATCAAATGAAGTTATTCTTTCAGGAAGCTATTATATTAAGAGATATAGAACTTGTGCTATCTCATTCCACACTTCAGTGCTTTGTTCACGACTCCAGTATTACATCAATTATTGTATTTCTCTGTTACCTTTTCTTCTTGATTTTGTCGGTAAAAGAGCCTCCAGCTACAAATTCTGGCATCTCAAGTCACCCAATCTGCAGTTACATTTGCTGAACAAATTCTCTCTCAGGTGCAATTTTCTCTTTTATGTTATTTGCAATTTTTCTCTTCTCAAATACGTTGTTCTTTTTTTCTTTTTATTTCTATATAATGATAAAATCAAACACAAGCGAGTCATCTAGTTTAAGAGTATTTTTTACCACTATGAATAATATAATACAAACTCTTTCATATAATCTTATATGTCACCACTCTTTAATTGACATATCATTCTTCTAATTTGTTGAGCATTTAATGAGTTACTTTTTATTTACATTCATCCATCTATTTTATGAAACATAATAGAATATTAGATTGGACAAGAACCATAATAGGATATTATGTTTGATAAAGTATTTCATTAGACAAAACTATTTATATGATTAAAACATTTCAAATTTTACTAATTAATTAGTTTGAATAAAAATTAACTAAATACCTCAATTTTAATTTAACTATAAAATTATTTATATTTATTATAAAAATGTTAAAAAATATATTTATTTTATTAAATTATTAATTTAAATTCTTATTATATATTTGTTATATTCAATACTAATTATAATAAAATATTGGAATATATTTAAAACTGCAAACATCATTTTCATGAGGCTCTCAAGAAAGAACTATGAGTCTTACTTGGTTGGGGTGGGCAAAAAAATAGGATAGAACCGAAACCGTTGGATACCTGGGTTTCAGTTTTGGTTCCTACTCGGAACCGACTGCTATAAGGTAGGTTTTGGTTCCAACAAATGAGAATCAATACTGTACGGTTCTAGTTTCGGTTCCTATATGGAGGAAACGAGAATAGAAACCGAGAACCGATACTTACAAAAAAAATTGTGAAAATATAGGGACTTTTATGACATTTTATGCTTTAAATAAAATAAAAAAATGAGTTACAAAGTTCAAATTGCATGGCACTGTATGGAATACGTTCTTTGATAAGCGTGTCATGCACGGACATGGTGATGTTGTTCCACCAATTCCCCGCGGAAATCATGTTTTGATTTGCGTGCAATTCAATCCCCTTTTAATTTTTATTCCCACTTGCAATTCCTTTTTTCACCTACTCTAACCCCCAGTCTAATTAATTCAACTTCAGTTAAATTCCGTTAACTATTACTCCATTTGCTAGTCATAGTATTGGTGATAATATATGCCAAAAATTACAATTCATTTAAAATATATGGGAGATAAAATATATTTATTAGAGTAAAGAATTTTCGTATGCTATTTTTATAAATTTCTAGACAATATTGTGGTTATTATGCTATTGTACTTGTGTTATTTAAAATGTTATATAATTTTATGAGGGTTTATTTATCATTTTTTTTAAAATAGGGGATAATTGATATTTGCTTGATTACCTGAAACCAGAATCGAAACCTATAATACACATTTCGATTCTAGTTCCAAATCAAAGGAACCGATCGGTTCCTTAAAAAAAGGGTGGGTATCCTAAACCGCCCACCCTTATTACTTGGTATGGGAGTCCAAATTAGGAATGAACTCTTGTTTCTTGTCTTTTATCGATTTAAGAATATTAATTCATGTAAGACTTTAGATCTTGAATAAATTGGGAAGGTAATAGGATTCTGATTTCTATTTCAGGACGAATGTGTGCTAATGAGCCGAAGCCCAACTTAGCTTAATCTATAAGAAGACTCAACTCATGGACTGACCCAAAGCATAAGTTAACTCAGTTAGTAGAGTAGCCCTAATTGTAGAGAAACCCAACTAATAAAGTAGTTCAGTTCATGGGGAGGGATGATCGTGGTGTGGTCTAGCAAGTAGAATGGCCGGCCCAATGAATGAATTTTGATGTGGTTTTCTGAAGTACCGATGAATTTTAAAATTTTCTATATTGTAATATCAATTCATAGCTACTCCATAATGCAATAATGAAATTAAGGAGCTAATTCTCGACCAATAAACAACAATACGACTGGATCAACTATTCTTTTTTTTTTTTTTCTCTGATTTTGAGTTGATCGGATGTTGCAGATGATGTTTTCGAGGATTTGCTTTAACTTTTAGACATATAAATTATTATTTTTGGTTACTTTAATAATCACGTTTTGATACTTCACTATTGTTCACACTGCAAGAATAAAGGCTTTGATACTTGTCGGGAATAAAGAATAAAGGTTTTTCTTTTTTTCCTTTTTGAATAATTGTTTTCTTGTCAGTTTAGAAGAAAAATATAATTCCATCCCCATGGATGAAGAAAAAAAAAAAGCCATGAGAATTTTCCAAAATAAAAAGTTTGGTCCATCCACTAAAATAAAGTAAAGCTTCCAACGCTTTGCTTAGTGGTCATATTACTTTGTGTTGATACGTGATTTTGATCCATACAATTTCGTACGTGTAAAGTGTTAAGAAGTCACACATGATCTGATTATAGTGAACGGGTGAGGTACTGTGAATACAATAGCATACAAAGATGTAAATATAAAGTTGACAAAATGATTTTTATATTAGTTTAAATGCTTAAAGTGAATCCTACATCCAATCTATTTCTAATAGTTTGTCTTTATTGTTTTCTTTGTTAAATGCATGAATGTCTAACCTCCATTTTATGAGAGGTAACTGTCTATTTACACCCGTTTAGCTCAAGGTAATTATTACATTTTTACAAGTGGCCTAGTACCATGTAGATCTCTCCTGCCTTCCCATTCATTGAAAAATCAAAGAATATTTTTAGATTAAATAGGGTTTGGACAGGTGTGCGAATCAAATTCATCTAGACCCAAATTCTTGAGTCGGTTTGAGTCTGTGACAGCTATATTCCTCTTGCCTTTGGAGACGCGTCATGTTCTAAATGATGAAATGTTTTCCTGGATTCTGATTGATGTTCGATGATATCAACATACGTCAACCCTTATTTTAGGCATTTGGATCGAAACATTAGGAATAAAACAAGTTGTCTGTGGGTGCTATGTCCTAGTAATTGTGGTACGTAGCATATTTATATAGATTTGACATTATGACTACAGATTTCTATAATTTATCTTATGGCATCATCTTTTTTTCACTTAAAAGTTTTACGAAATTATTCTATGCTAGCAATATTGAGGGATAAAGCTCATTATATTCCCCTACTTGGTGTCATGTCGTTTCCTGTTTACTAAATATGATCTCCTGACTTAATTTTTTACGATATTGTTCTATGATAAATCTGACTTCTTTAATAAAGTCTTTAATATATAAACAATCTAACTCTCAATTTACTTTAATTAAACTCACATTAAGGTTTAGCTAGTGTTACATGTTATATTGATGTGAATCTAGCTTCATCTAATTTATCCAAGTTAAATATAAAATTAAATTTAAAATCTAATAACTAGGTAATGAAGATAACTAAAAATAATTTAAGTAAATTTATGGTTTATCTAATCTTGTAATTAACGTAAATGTATTTAGAAATGGGGGCTAATAAGATAATTGGCGGGTTTATAAAGCGTCACTCTTATTTTATTTAATTAAAATTTATTATATAAGACAATTTTTTGTTCCTTTACTTTGTATTTTTTGTATTGATTTTATTATTGTAATTTGTAAGGATAATTAAAAAAAAAAAATTAAAGGTAAGTTTTCTCAATGATATTTATATATCTAATTACCTTTTTAGCCCTGATCTATCTAACATAATAGAAAAGTCGTACTGTCTCACAAACAGTACTACAATAGGGAGTCACGAGCTATTACCGAAAAAATCGGGTTTCATTGATAAATTACTACATCTGATGGGGTTTATAGAATTTTACCAAGCTTATCCAACCGTCCATCCATGATCAAATCTGGGCTTTGTCATGGGCCTATTGGCACTCCCCTAAAAGATTCTAAATTTAGTTGCGTTAATTGGTTTCCGCCCAAAATTCTCTTGGGCTCCAAATCCAATGGGGCTGCTAACCAATGTTATCAACACACAATAAATTGTAGGGGTATTCGGTTCAGGGTACTCTGTATTTTTTGAAGGAACCAAAACTGGAATCGACGATTCCTTGAAATTTGGAACCAGAACCAGAATCGACGATTCTGGTTCCTAGGTACCCAGAACTTGAACCTGTAACAACAGTTCCGGTTCAGGGTATCCTATAAAATTATAATGACCCCCAAAAGTTTTTAAAATGATAAAAAAACCTTAAAAACTTACAAATACACCCTCCACCCCCCCCGTTAACAAAAATAAAATTACAAATTATAAATTCAAAATTACAAACTCCATTACTTTGTAAAGGTAGATTCTCAAAAGTTAAACTAACTTACTTTAAATGTTATGAAATATAAATATAAATGTATTCACATTAATTTTTCTATAAAAGTTTTTATCAACCCCCATAATCTTTAATTTTATTTTATATTAGTCTCGGTTCCTGGTTCCAGTTCTAGTTCCTAACAATAGGAACCAGAACCGCACAGTAACGGTTCCAAAAATTTGGAACCGGAACCTCCTACTCGTTGACGACGGTGGTTGGCTGGTAGGAACCAAACCAAACCCTCCGGGTACCACGGCCCTTTGGCCCTTCCAATGTGGGTTCTTTTGAACACCCCTAGTAAATTGTGATGAATTTTATGGCAACGAGAAACATTACAGTAAATTAATGAGATTATAACCTACCTAGAAAAATTACATCTGAATAATTTTGGCTGTTTTTTTTTTTTTTTTTTTGACAAAAAGAAAAGAATTTTTGAAATTTAATTTTGAGATTTTGATAATTTAAATTAGTTTTGAAAATATCAAATCAAACTTCCTATTTTCATTTATGCAAACAAAAACACCAAAAATATCATATAGGGCCCGTTTGGATCTGGTTGAAATTTTTTAACAAGGGTAATATTTGTTTAATTGAGCAGATTACCGTGTTTAGCCTTTTTGTACAAAAACATTACCAGAAAATAAGATGACAAATAGTGTCAAAAAGGGGTTAAATCACCAGGAATAATATTACCTGGGGGGAGGGTGGTATTAAAATATTACTTCGGTAATCCAAATTTCTGTCCAATTTTGCCCCAAAACAGTGGACGATGTGGACGAAAATATCCTTGGCTTTGTTAATAATTACAAAACACCCAATTTGTAAAATGACAAAAACACCCCCACCACCACAATGCCAGATTCCGGCCACCACCATCGGAATCTGGTCAGAATCTACCGTTACGACTCAGACTAGTCAAATCTGGCTAGTGGTATGTCGATCTGGCCTTTTCCAGCCAGATCCACCATGGATCTAGCCGAAAATGCCAGATCTATGGCCAGATCTGGCCGTCGATGGTCGCAAAAGGCCAGATATGGCCGTCAGAGATAGCCAAAGAGTTTGCCGTCGTTGACCGTCAACGACAGCCAAGAGTTGGCTGTCATTGACCATCAACGAACGGATCTGGTCAAAAAGGCCAGATCAGTGAATAAACGGCCATTTCCGATTGTTTTTAGGCCATTGTGACAAATTCCGGCCACCACTAATGGTGGTTGCCGGAATCTGGCAACTATGGGTGGGTGGGGTTGTTTTTGTTAATTTTTAAACTTTTTTCTAGGGTTGTTTAATTAAGTTAATAAACTTAAGGGGTCTAAAAATAATTAAAAAACTAGAATAGTATTTCCCAAATAATTAAACAAACAAGTATTTTGGGAATAGGATAGAGAATAGGGTTTGAAATAATAAAACAAACAAGCCCTTAATTATTTATATCTAGTAATCATCTAAAGGGCATTCTAGTAAAAGGGTATTTTAGGACATCTATTATTACTATCAACAAAACACATTAATTATTAATACATCCCAATTGAACCAAGTACAATAATAATTTAAACCCAGTAATCTACAATGTAATCTTTCTTTCCGGTAATCTTATTACTAAGATAAAAAAATATTATATGATCCAAACGGCCCCATAATGTTTTATTGTAAGGGGATATTATATTAACGGAAAGAAATGTTACCTTGAAGATTACTGGGAATGTTTAGAAAATGTGTTTGGTTGGTTCGAATAAATTGGTGAATATTATGTTTGGTTGGGAGGATAAATGAGTAGGTATGTTACATAGATTACTAAATTACCCTCCTTTTTAAATATTAATATAATAGTATTTTTTTGAATTTTTTTGAATTTTTTTTTAACTCCTTACATTTGAAATTTTGCTAAAACACCCCAGTCATATAAAACTTATTTGATTCATTTTTATATAGAAATAAAAAGAAAAAAAGAACAACGTATTTGAGAAGAGAAAAACTGCAGATAATATAAAAGAGAAAATTGCACCTGAGAGAATTTGTTCAGCAAATGTAACTGCAGATTGGGTGACTTGAGATTTGATATGCCAGAATTTGTAGCTGGAGGCTCGTTTATAGACAAAATCAAGAAGAAAAGGTAACAGAGAAATACAATAATAATGGAGTCGTGAGCAAAGGACTGAAGTGTGGAATGGGATAGCACAAGTTCTCTCCTATAAGATGCTACCTAGACAAAAATTCCAAAACTAACTAATTATATGCGGCTAAAGTTAAAATAAAATCAAGATATTAATATATAAGTGAAAAGAAAAAAGCAGGACCAGGCTATAAAATATTATTTGATTATGCTCTTTACAATGATCTATGGCCGGAAAAGGCCTTATCGCTGCACGATCGGCCAGATCCTACCGGTCGTGCACCATTACAGCACAGATGGCGACGACCGACTGTGGTGAGTCAGGGCCAGCGATGGTTTTGGGTGGATGAAAGTATTTTGTTAACTTTTAAACTTTTTTGTGGTTAGGATGTTTTAGCTAATTTCTCAAATGTTAGGGGGCTGGGTAATTGTTATTTGGTAGACATTTGAGGTTAATTGTATCCGAAATGATTTTGAATTAAGGGCAAAATAGGTAGAAAAGTCAAATTACCCCTGTAATGTTTTAATCCCAGAGGTGGGGGAGGGTATCGAATTACTCCCTCCATTGTCAATAGTAAACACTATTTGCAATAAAAGATTCTCGTAATATTTTATTACTTGCAAACCAAACACCGGAATCTTGCAAAATAAACGAAGATTACTCTTGTTATCTTATATAACCTCGATCCAAACGCACTAAAAATATTAGAACTTACCCACATCTTCCTATTTTAATCTTCACTCTCAACATTGGTATAAAATTAACAAAGACTTCTAAAGTCTAAGCTTTTCCTACCAAAACTAATCACTTATAAAATCAATCCTTACATAAAATCTCTCCCATTTCTTGAGAATTTGGCATTGAAGTAAACTAGAACTAGAAGGCTAGAGCTTTTTTCCATGAACATTATTTGGCAAAAAATATGTAAGTAAAATTCTCATATATTAACATCATTATCTAGAAAGAAAGAAAGAAGGAATGAATGAACTTACAGTTTGAGAGGATTAATTATAAGAAGTTCCATTAATCTCAACTCAATAATAATTAACCTACAAAACAAAAGAGACAAGCTTCCTCAATTTTTCTAGAGTCAGTTAATTTCTTCAGCTTCTTTTCATCTCTATCGTCTGACTTCGATAAGAACTTCTGTGGATTCGCCTTTGAAAAGCCAAAAGCCCCACGCATCCAATTCAAATTCTCTCTTTTTCCTTTCTTGTTTCTTCCTCCGTCTTCTCTATTTCTCTTTATTTAGTTTCCTCTGCCCTTGAGCGCGTCTCGAGGGTACGTGTTGTAGGAGTTTTTGAAGAAGAAGAAGCTGCTACGTTGATGCCATGGAGATGACGAGAAGATGTTTAATTAATATTTTATACTACATTATCATCCAACTCAAATTGATTTCTATCCGTCGCAACGCATCTTAAAAGATTTAACCCTGTGTGAGTTGGCTGCCTCTTCATCAAGAAATGGATGTTGAAGAATCTGTCTGTAAAGGATTCATCTCTTCTTGGGCCGCGTCATATAGGACATCAATCCTAAAGGCCCACTTAGGTTTATCACTTGGATTAAGGCTTCTGTATTGTTTCTGTGATCCTGGACTCACCAGCCCTAAAATTGTAAAGCACCAGGCACTTTAGGGACCCTAAAATTTTATTTTAGGAAGGCCAAACGACATGCACCCACCCATAGTTTGCCATAAAGACAATTTGGTATCCAAAAGGTTTGAAAATGACAATTACCCACATTATGTCCAAATCTATTAGTAAAATCCGTTTAACTAAGGACAATATAGTAATTTTATATCCATTAATTTTAAATTAATCCATAAATCCCTAATTTTTTTTATTTCATTTTTCTCTTCTCTCTCTTATCTTCTTCTTCATCTCTCCCTTCTCTTCTCTCTTTTTCTTCGTCTTTTCCCTCCTCCCTTTTTCTTTTTTTACTTTTCTTCTCCCTGTTTTCCCTTTTCTTTCTTTTCCCTCCTCCCCTTCTCTTTTTTCCTTTTCTTCTCTCTCTTTTCCCTTTGTTAGGGCCAAAAAATGTCCTCGGCCCAAATAGGATAAGTGCCCGACAATAAGGAAAAGCCCAAGCCCAATCCCGATGCAGCCTAAGCCAAAACTCCCAGGATAAGGCCCATTTGGTACGAAGTACAATCGGTTCAAACCATCTGGACCCAAGCCTTCTAATCCCAGTACACTTCCCGGGCCTATGGTCGAATCAAGAGCCCACGATCACCTACAGATCACATTCCTACTTGAACACTAATAAGGTAGTCTACTACCATCCCAATTCCTCCAAGGTCCGTGTCAGAGTCATACTTGGACTCCCTTTCAAGCTAGGATAATGGGGCCAAAGGATATATCCCTGGAGGAAACAGATCACTATGAGAACTCCCAATCCCACCAGGATTGGGAGACCAGACAGTCACTATTTAAACAGAGGCCAGCCCTCTCGCAAAGGAGATAACATTACACCTTCAGACCCAAAAGTTCCAGCTTAAGAACTTCACATTACAACCATAGTCACAGTCCTCGACTAGACTTCTCGTAACCTCTCTACTCCCTAGCCCTTACTAAATCAGCCTCTTTCAGCCTTGCTGACTTGAGCGAGTGCCTACGGCAAACACCACCCCAGTGTTTTCTGTCACTTCACGTTTGTTTCTCTACGTGTGCAGGTACAACAGATTGCTAATGGCCTAAACCTCACGAGATCAGTCCCTTCTTCCATACAGGTAGATTTTTACGTCTACAGTTTGGCACCTACCGTGGGGCCTCTAGCAATCATTAGACTCAATGAACCCTGCTACGTGAAGAAACTTTCCATGGCTGACAATTCTGACAACGCTAACCCCAGCCTCGAGGCCAAACTGGAAGCTTTGACCGCCCTCATGCAACAGAACTCATATAAGGTGGCCGCGCTAGAAGTTGAGAACACTGCCATCCGAACCAAAAACGCCTCCATCAGGGCCGAAAACCATTCTCTGAAAGAGAAGGTAAGTCAGTTTTATGATCTCAAGCTTATGCCATGTTAGGTACCACCCAATCGGTTATGCGCCTCGGTTCCGTCTATGCAACCTCTCCACACCCTAGAGCACAGACCCGTGGCCTCAGATAAAAGGTCGCGTCAATTATGTTTGTCAGTGGTTGACAATTCAATTCTGACTCATGGAGAAGGGATCTGCCAACGGAACCCCACTCGGTCAGTCTGCCTCAGGCACAAGATCAAGGCGTCCAAGTGACAGAAAACCCGCTACAACAAGAACCGCCCATCCTCGCCATCCCACCTCACCTTCAATCAACCATCCCTACACAAACTCCATTCGGCTTAGTTCACCCTCGCGGGTCCAGTGGTCACCCACACCAAAACATCCCGCTCAAGTCCATCCATCCCAACGGACCGAGCGAGTACCAAACAACCCCCTTAACCATTCATGTCAGGCGAAACACCCTATCAGTTACAATGTGAATCACCCAATCGGACGGAATAAACGGTGATCCAATCTACCAAGCGATACACGAAGGAATGATCCACCAGGCTACACCACACGGAATGACCTAACAAAACGTGTCGAGTGCGAATCATATGGCCAACCAAGTCAAGCGGGATGACCTACTGGTATCCCCCTCTCCCATGGAATAGGTATTGGCCAAGAGATTGGCCGACGTAGAGGCAGTGATGAGACGCATACCAGGAATGCCGATCCCTACCAAAAAGAGCAGACCTCATTGCTACGCCGATTCGCCTTTCATGGATACGATCGCGCTAGCCGACATGCCCCACAAATTCACAATTCTTAGCATAAAGCCCTATGACGACACAACCGACCCAGATGATCACATAGCCTCGTACAAGCAACGAATATTCACTGTCTAGATACCCCAAACACTGAGGGAAGCCTGCATGTGTAAGAGTTTTAGTTCAAGCTTATCTGGTCCAGCTCTTCAGTGGTACACCAATCTCCCGAACGGTTCCATCAACTCATTCGCACAGCTCACCGACACCTTCGTGGAGCAATTCGCCAACAGCAAAAAACTTGAGAAACTATCGGTCTACCTATAAAGAGTATACTAGAAAAGGGGGGAGCCGCTGAGAGAGTACGTCAGCAGATTCAACAAAGAAAAAATTTACATTCCTTCCTGCAACCCCAAGACAGTCGTAGACGCCTTCAGGAATGGTCTCCTTCTAGATGGAGAATTATACAAAGAACTGACAAAGCTTGGCTGCACCACGACAGAGGACTCCTTGGCCAGAGCAGTGATTCAGATAAGGTGGGAAGAAGATGAGATGAATCGAGCAGTACAAGCTAGTTATGACCTAAGGCGGAATGATAGGAGGCCAGAGCTTAGATCAATTGAACCCCGTTACCAACCCCCTCCGCGTAACCAGAACAAAGTCAGGAAACCATATGACTGCTAGCCACCTAGAACCGACAACAGACTAACTGGCCCGATCCGATACAAAATCCTAGAATACAACCTCAACGTCGAACCAGCCTAGGTCGTGGTGATCATGAAAGGAATGGGGTCTAGCATTAAGTGGCCAGGCAAGCTCAATGCCAAAGCAATAAGAGATACGACCAAGTGGTGCGAGTTCCACGGTGACCATGGACATAACACCGGGGACTGTATTGCCTTGCGGTTAGAGGTCGCCGCACTATTGAAGAGGGGAAATCTCTAAGACCTGTTGACAGATAAAGGGAAGAACACCATTAGCCAGAAGAGCACTATTAGAGTCATGAAAGTGACTCTATTTTGGTGATAAAAATACCCCATGTGTGATTTAATTGAAGTATATTGAGATAATTAAAGAATTTATGAATTTATTCACGAAAATCGCTTCCTAATATTTTTCTTATGAATTTAACGTGTTTGGAATAATTTTGGAAAGTATATGAGTTGATATTAGGTTGTGGTTTATGGATTAAGGGTGATTTTGTCTCATTTATGCTGTGTAGGGGGTAAAATGTCATGCTTTAAGGGGCTGATTTTGTCACTTTTCAATTATGTAGGGACTAAACTGATATTTTACAAATTATTCTATAAAAGAAAAGTACAGATCGCGTTTTCCAGGGAGGCTGTTCACCCAGTTTCCGACGACCCTTCGTCTCCCTCCGGCGATGATCCATCTTCCCAAGCACCGATCCACCATCAGCCACCGCAAGCCGCCACCGTGAAATGCCACACAACACCGCGATGATTCGACTTCCCACCACCGCGTCGTTTCGTCTTCCCGGCCAGTTTTGGCTGTTTTCCAGCGATGTTCCAGCTCCCCAACGGTAGATCTTCATTCCCCACAGCCGGATCTACACTTCCCTTGCTTCAGCCGCCGCGAAAACTGTCGGAATTCGCGATTTAGCCATCGCGACTCTTCATCTTCCAGGCAAGATCCTGCTCATTTCCGGTGACTTCTCACCTCCCCAGGACCTAATCTGAACTCCCCATCACCAGAGCTTTCCATCGGTACCTTCGAATCCCATTTCCGCCACCGTTTTCCGGAGACCCGCCGGAAAATTAACGCTTCCGCCAACCGCGGCTGTTCGTATTCTGGGCTGTCCGTTGGTCGTTTTCGCCCCTTCTTCGCATCATATCGCTATCGGTTACCTCCTCTCTGCCATGGTCAGCTCCGTTTCCACTGTTTCGGCCTCCGTCATCACCACCATGAGCGGTTAAGCTCCCGGTTGTCCGTTACGGTGTAGGCGAGATCGAGATTGACTCCACTGATCTCCTCATCAACTCTCGACTAGTTGGATGAGCCCGAATGTTGGATATTTGGTTAAGTTTCTTGTATTCAAATTATATTTGTTTTCGTTTCAGTTTGTTTGCGATACTTTAATATTATTCTGATGCTCGACGTGTTGAATTGATAATGTCCATTGAGAACGTTTATTGATATATAACTTTTTCGCATAATTGAATGTCGGTTTGAGACTATTGAATGTTGATTATGACTTTAAATTGCTTCGGTACTGATTGCAATCAAGTTGTAGTAGCGTTTAATATCATTTCTACTAGGAATGCATTTATTATGTAATTAGTTGATTGGATGATACAGGTTAGTAGGTTGTACTTGTTAACGTTGTACCAACTAGTGGTGTTTAAGGGTTTAACATTTTTCGGTTAGTCAATGATAGTCTTTAACCAATTGATCTGTAACTAAGACGACGGGGAGACAAGATAGATTATGCATAGATTGCCGGGAGATATTTCTATTGATTTGCCTAGCCTTGTAGGATTAGGAAATTGAAGAGAGAAGAGAGGAATTGTGAGAGTTGGTCTTGAGTCAAACCGAACCCATAGCAACAACGCTTTTAATATTGTGTTTTAGTTAGCAATTTATTTAATGCTTTTTAATTTCCTGCAAGTAATTAGTTTACTTAGTTTTAATCAATCAGTTTGCCAATTTCTCTTTCGTTAACTCAAACATACATTAGGTCATTAGTCTTGCTCTTTGTGGATTCGACCCTGCTTACCGCTAACTATGGTACTTAGGTTTAATTTTGTGACCGTGACGACCGGTCTAACAAGCACTAAAGAAACATCTCCACCTCCACTGGAACCTGCGCCAAAAGGATTCTACTCACTTATCTCCAGAGGGTCAAAAATCAGTGGGGTCAGTTACTCTTCAGCCAAATGTTATGCTAGAGCCAACAGCTACCATCAAATCCAATCCATCCATCCGCCTTCTCGGTCACACTCCCACCAGGTAATTCAATTTGAAGACGACGAGCCGGTCACCCTCGCCACCCCCCATCACAATGCTCTAGTCATCTCCCTCCAGATCGCCAACATCCTGGTCAAGAGGGTATTCATAGACGGGGGATCCTCAGCAAACATCCTTTTCCTTGAAGTAGTGAAGGCTATGGGTCTGGAAGAAGCAAACATCAACAGACGACTGACCCTACTGGTCGGGTTCAGTTCCGAGCAGAAATACACCATCAAAGAGATCGTCCTTCCTATTTACGCCAGCAGAGTAAACGAGCAAACTGTTTTTCTAGTGATCGACTGTCCCCCACCATACAACGTCATCTTGGGTTGACCTTGAATCCACAACATGCGAGCGATTCTATCCACCTTCCACCAAACGATTAGGTTTCCTACCAAATGGGGAGTACGGGAAATCAAGGGCAACACTAAAGCCTCCAGAGATTGCTACAAAAACGCCTTCAAGAACAAAGGTAATGCTTTATAGCAATTATAGTCTCATCTAACCCCTCGGACCGAGTCAGATCAACCATCTATGGAAGAGTTGGATGAAGTACAAATACACCTGGAAACCCCGAAAGAAAGACCCATATAGGTTCTCACCTCAGGCCCGAGACAAGAGAGAAACTGATAGAATTCCTCAAACAAAACCAGGACTGCATCGCCTGGTCCCACGCCGACATGACATGAATCAGCCTAGAAGCAATGGTCCACCACCTCAAAGTAGATCCTAATCACCCGTCAGTGAAGCAGAAGAGAAGGAAATTTGCACCAGAGCGCAACCGGATCGTCAATGAAGAAATTGAAAAGTTACTAAGTAATGGTATGATCAGAGAAGTCCACTACCCCGAATGGCTAGCAAACATCGTGGTCGTAAAGAAAAAGAACGGTAAGTGAAGGGTTTGCATTGGCTTCACGAACTTAAACAAAGCATGCCCTAAGGATTCCTTCTCGCTCTCACATATCAACATGATGGTCGATGCGACCGTAGGCCACGAGCTCCTAAACTTCATGGATGCTTTCTCAGGGTATAACCAAATCTTGATGCACCCCGACAACCAAGAGAAGACAGCCTTCATCACAGAAAGGGGAACCTACTGCTACAAGGTGATGCCATTTGGTCTCAATAACGTCAGGCTACCTATCAGCGGCTAGTCAATAGAATGTTTGCCAAACACCTCGGGGATACCATGGAGGTTTATATCGATGACATGCTCGTCAAGTCCCTGATAGCCAAGCAGCACTTTTACCACCTCAGTCAAGCGTTCGCCGTCCTAAGGAAGTATAACATGAAGTTGAATCCAACCAAATGCTTGTTTGGTGTCTCGTCAGGTAAATTCTTGGAATACATGGTAACTCAGCAAGGGATAGAAGCCAACCCCGACCAGGTCAGAGTGATCCTCAATATACCTTCTCCAACTTGCATCAAAGACATCCAGCGCCTCGCCAGACGAGTAGCCGCCTTGAGCCGCTTCATCTCTAGATCCGCTGACAAGTACAACTTCTTCTTCCACGCACTCAAGAAATCCAAGAAGTTCGAGTGGACCCCTTCCTGTGAGGAAGCCTTGCAACAATTGAAAAGATACCTGACCTCTCCTCCGCTCCTTTCCAAACCTGTGGATAAGGAGAAGCTTTACACCTATCTGGTGATCTTAGAGACAGCAATCTTAGCAATATTAGTTTGGGAAGATGATACAAAGTAGCTACCGGTTTACTATATAAGCAAGTCACTCCTCGACGCGGAAACACAATACAGTCAACTGGAGAAACTGGCCCTCGCCCTCATCCATGCATCCAGGAAGTTCAGACCATACTTTCAGTGCCACTCCATAGTCGTACTCACCTCTTTTCCACTCAAGAAGATACTACACAAACCAGAGCTATCAGGCTGACTCACGCAATGGACGATAAAGTTTAGTGAGTTCGACATATCTTTCCAGCCACGTACTGCCGTCAAGTGCCAAGCACTCGCAGACTTCGTTGCTGATTTCACCCCGAGCACCACCTTCCAAGCAAAAAGAGAGTTGTTATGTATGAACAATAGGTCACCTTCTAAGTGGAATCTCTCAATAGATGGCTCAAGTAATGTGAATGGAAGCGGGCTTAGGCTCGGGCTAGTACTAACTATACCAGAGGGAGATGTCATCCAGCGGGCCATCCGATGTGGTTCAAGTGCACGAACAACGAAGCTAAATATGAGGCTCTCATCGCTGGACTCTCCCTAGCCAAAGAAATCGGAGTAACGTGGCTGGAGGTGAAGTCTGACTCCCAACTCATGGTCAACCAGCTGCAAGTCACTTACCAAGCACGCGACTCGAAGATGACGGCCTACTTGAACCTGGTCAAAGAATTACAAACCCAATTCGAAGAATTCTCCATCGCCCAAGTCCCAAGAGTGGAGAACTCTCATGTTGACGCCCTTGCTAACCTCGGCTCAGTCTTTCTATGTTTTTCCCAGTCATCCATCCCTCTGTTATTCCTGCAATGGCCAACCAACTGGAAGGAACAACCAACGAACAAGTCGCCCGAGGAAGCAATGGACATCAAACTAGCTGACTGCTGGATGACCCCGATAGTGAAGTATTTGGAACACAACGAGCTCCCAGCTGACAAAAATGAAGCACGCCGCCTGAGAGCAAGAGTTGTCAGGTTCACCATATATGAGGGCCAACTTCTTAGGAAATCATTCTCTAGTCCCTACCTAAAGTGCACAGGCCTAGAAGAGGCCAAACGTGTTCTCGTCGAACTCAATGAAGGCGAATGTGGAAACCATGTAGGGGGACGCAACCTCATACACCAGGTGATAACCGCTGGATATTATTGGCCAACTATACGCACTGATTCAGCTGCTTATGTTAAGAAGTGCAACAGTTGTCAGAGGTTCGCTCATGTCTCACACCTCCCACCCGAGCGACTCCACTTCATCCTCACACCTTGGCCCTCCATGAAGTGGGGAATGGACATAGTGGGAAAACTACCGACTGCACCTGGGCAACGAGTCTTCTTGTTGGCTGTGACTGATTATTTCACTAAGTGGATCGAAGCCGAAGCTTTCGCACAAGTAAGAGATCGAGAGGTAAAAACTTTTATCTGGAAACATGTCATCTGCAGGTTCAGGATACCGAAGGAAATCGTCACCAACAATGAATCCCAATTTATCAATTTAAGCTTCAGGAATTTCTGTGACATGTGGGCAATCGAGCTGAGCTTCTCTACCCCCCGCAACCCCCAGTCCAACGGCCAGGCCTAGTCATCAAATAAAACCATTATGCAAACCTTAAAAAAGCGATTGCAAAAAGCGAAGGGTACATGGGCAGATGAGCTACCCGGAGTACTTTGGTCCTACCGAACTACAGCACGCTCATCAACGGGCGAGACTCTCTTCTCCCCCACATATGGTTCCGAAGCAGTCATCCCAAATGAAGCATCAATTCTATCCACCAGACTCCAATGGGCGGACGAAGAAACCAACAACCAGAACCTCTGCCAGACCCTGGACACCATCGATGAGCTACACGAGCGGGCGAGCATCCACAACGCAGTCTATCAGCAACAGGCTGCCCAGTACTACAACCTCAACGTTAGGATCAGAACTTTCAAAACAGGTGACTAGGTCCTCCGCAAAGTCTTTCAAAACACTAAGGAGATCAACTCTGGCAAACTCAACCCCAACTGGGAAAGTCCCCACAAGATCACCAAAGAAACAGGGAAGGGCGCCTACCGACTCCAGACTCCCAAAGGCAAAGACATCAGCAACAGTTTGAATGCAGCCCACCTCAAACGCTACTTTTAGGTGAACTCATTCATCTACATGTTTGTTTCTTGTTTTTGTTTTTATTTAAAAGGGATGAGTGGGCCTATCCACCTCCCCATAGACAATCGGGCTTATGGCCCGAATTTAATAAAGTATTATTCAGAAATTTACATCTTTTAATCTACCATGCTCGATCCACGAATTTACACCTTCGGATCGGCCTTGCCCGATCCATGAATTTAAACCTTCGGATCAACCCTGCTCGATCCACGGATTTACACCTTCATATCAGTCCTACCCGATCCACGGATCAGATTTATACCTTCAGATCGACCCTGCTCGATCCACAGATTTACACCTTCGGATCGGCCCTGCCCGATCCATAAATTTACACCTTCGGATCGGCCCTGCTCGATCCACGAATTTACACCTTCGGATCGGCCCTGCTCGATCCATGAATTTACACCTTCGGATCGGCCTTGCCCGATTCACAAATCTACACCTGCGATCAGCCCTGCCTGATCCATGAAGCTACACATTTAGTCGGCCAGACCGATTGAAAGGTTCTTACATTTCAAAATCGACAAGTCATCGACCCAACCCAATAGAGAGTCTACACGACTTAGCCACTAGGCCGCACCAAAATCATAACACAAGCATACGGTTCAACCCCTAGCGCATCTACGAACAAAGAAGCAATCAACAAATCATTCACCCATAAGGAAAAGCATCAAAAACAGAATCGCAAATACCATATAGAAGAAGCCTTAAGCGGTTAAGTTCAAAGTACAATGAAAGGTACACACACCAGGAAAGGGCATCGCAGGCCCTAAAATACATGAGCAAAAGAAAAACAAAGCTAAGTGTCATCGGTGCGAGTCGTCTCACCCATCTCCGACTCGATCACCCTATCGCCAGCACCAGCGCCTGGCCCTACAGCTTGGTCGCTCACATCCTCAATAACCGATGGCCCCGACTGGCTAGCAAAATCGAGCACCTGCTCATCAATCTGCTCCTCCGTATGCCCAGCTCCCTCCTCCAGCATCTCTTATATGAGCTGGATGTCCTCATCCAAGTTCCAGTAAGAGGTGTTCCCGGCCTTGTACTCAAGCATGAGCTCTCCCCGGGCCCTGATAATGGCATCATCAACAATGGTAAGGCACTGCTCCTTGAGGGACTCAACCTCTGTAGTCTTCTTGGCCAACTCTCTCCCCAGCCTCTCCAACCCATCCTCGGCCTGCTTCAGGCGCTGTTGGTTCTCCTGCTCGGCCTTTTGCGCTATCGCCTCTCTCTGGCGCAAATTGGAATTCATCTTGGACACATCTTGTATCCTCTTCTCCTGTGCCACTATGGACTTCCTCAGATGCAGACTGCTCGTGAATGCCTGCATAGCAAAACAATTTCATCAGTATACAACCACGATGAACACAATAAAATAAACACTCCTGCCCTACCTAGAAAGCACGGGATACCCCTCAGTTAGCGGCCGCGACTGCACGCATCTGATTCAAACAGGTCTCGTCCGTTGGGAACAAGAAGGAGTCATCCAACTTGCTCATCGAAGCCACGTCAGAATAGGTCGACGCGGAAGCCGGAATCCTAAAGGTAATCATCTCAGTCCCTTCATCCAAGATCGCTATCTAGGATGACCTGGCTCCGGCTACAGGCTGACGGGTCGGTAGTGTCGCCACCACATCTTCCGTTCTTCTCTCCTTTTTGGTCGAGGATTCCCTCTTCCTCTTTTCCCCACGTCGGGCGATGGACTCGCTCGCACTGGGGATGGTCAGCTCTTCATCAATCTTTCTGCAAGCACAAACTCTCCAACGGTTAGTGGGTTCAGCCTAAACTTACCATAAGTGGTATGATTGTAGTAGCGAGTCAGAAGCACATCCCAAGTCTGCTTCAACGAAGGGAAGGGGGTACCCTGTTGAATCGCTTCTACTTCGGCCCAGAGATGGCTGGTCCTGAGGTTGGCCTTCTCCAACACTACTCGCCAATCCCTATGCGCCTTGGGAATGGCTAGAACCTTCTGGGTATGCACGTCTAAGCCATCTCCCATCTGCCCGGCCCGATTGAACTCAAGCTCTGCAAAGAAGAAACACAATAAGATTTAGTAATCAAAATACAAAAAAAGACAAGGTTTCTCACCAGTAGCTCGCCAAGTGCTCGGAATATCGCCCTGGCCTCTCTCCCCAAAGACCATCTCACCCCTCACAAAGAAGTACCAATCCTTCCAGTTCTTGTCACTGGATCAAAGGTTGGTCACCAGGTGAGACCGATCATACTTGAGGTTGATTAAATATCGACCCTTCTCCTTGTCATTTTCCTTTAGGAAATATGAATAAAGTAGCTTGTGCAGCCCAAACATAACCTGGTTCCGCACGCAAAGGTCCTCCAGTGCCATCAGCAACCTCCAACCATTCAGCATAATCTGAGACGGGGCAATCATGAAGTGGTTCAACACCTCCCAGACGAGGCGAGGAAAGGGAAACCTCAGCCCATCGTGAAACCACTTCTCATAAACACTTACCCAGCCTTTTGCCTCCCAGTTGACCCATTCTTACGACCATCGCACCCTAATCTCGATCAAATCCAAAATATGATACATTATCCGGAGCCGCCACACGTCATTATCTTTAAGCACGTGCAGATAATCCATGCTTAGAATCCCGCTACCCTGTTGACTCGGCTCATCCTCAGAGCCACTACTAGACGAGGATAGACTACCAACTCTTTCGGAGTCTTCCCCACTCCCCCCTTGCCTGTCCGAACCACTCGGATTAGCAGCACTCGTCCCAAGGGTAACTACATTCATGTCAGTTGGTATACCCACCAAAACGCCCCCTTCGGGCATTATCACCATGGTCAGGGCATGCTCGTACTCATTCCCAACATCTACCCCAACCTCACTTTAACCACTAGACTTCAATCTAGACATTTTAGCCTATCTGCTCCTCCCAACCGGCTGATTCAACTCTACAATCCCAACTCCTAAAATCCTAGGTAACGGATCACCACTCGCCCTGCACCACCGATCGACCTGTCCGAGACCACCAGCTTAATTTCTTAACCCAAGATCACTGGTCGACCCCAACCACTGACCGACCTAATCTCCAAAATCAGCAGCAAGTTGGCCTCGCTCGCCTCAAGCTACCGACCTAATTTGTGTAACCTTCCGCTCGATCAGGATTACCGAACATGTGTTTGACTACTTCTCGTTTAATCTCTTAACCACTCGATCGGGATTACCTGTCAATCCACTTACCCTCCTACAGTGTATTCTAACCAAACCCCTGACTAAACCTTTTCACTCGATTTGGTCAGGCAAATCGACCGAGTCGAACCGAGGTACTAGGTAGCTCGTTTTCGTCTTCTATACTCCGTCCAAAGCCAGAAAACACCAAAAAATCAGGCGAATCGCTGGTAACTCACTAGAAACCCAATATTCACACCTATTCTAAAAACCAAACCTCCAACACCTCCAAATCCCTCAAAACTTCACGAAATAAAACCCAATCTCCCAAGAACTCAGTACAAACGAAGGAAAAAAGCAAAACAGTGCAAGAAGATAATATTTACCGTGAATGAATCCGAAATCTGCAAAAGGGAACCACCGTTACTAAAGGAAACTAGAAACGAAGAAAGCAGAAGAGAAAAGGAAAAATCGAAGAAAATTGAAGAAAAATGGATGAAAACGCGAAAGTGGGAGACGAACCGTCCGCTTCTTCGGTTTTATTGAAGAAATCTGGCAGAGGTAGACACGTGGAAGCCCGCAATTGGCCCAAGGACAGAGTGACTCTTCATTTTTCCGCCCCAAACGAAGAACAGATCACCACTGTACATGTAGCAGAGATCCACGCCACCTAGGAAATCGTACCAACGCACGAAAGCCATGCTGAATCGCCCTTCCTACCTGACTGAGCCAACATATTGTAGCACGCTGACTCCCGCAACAAAGCCGACACACTTCCATGCTTCACATGTCTAGGAGATTCTCCTAACCGGGGCGACTAGCCTGGAACAGTCCACCCTATTTCCTCGAAACGAGCGAGGCAAGAGAGGGCACGGTTATTCGGTCTTCCCTGGCAGACGAGTGGGTACCTAAGGGTTTGTTAGCCTCACACAACCCTTGGCCTGGATCAGACCGCTCAGCCCAAGCCTCCACATGAACATTGGGCCCAGTCTAACCCATTTGACCCAATGGCACTTTGTAAGGACAGCCCAAAGGGATCACCCGAGTATCATCCACGCGGTCAAGCAATCCGGTCGAGTCGATTTCATCCACTCATTAGGCCTAATACATCGAGCGAACGCACCTTTAGTAGTGAATTGTTTACTCACTCGACCTGGCATACCGATCGAAGACACCTATGATAGGTAGCCTGTTCATTTCTGCACTCGGCCGGACAAACCGAGTGGCTACATGAACACTAGATGTTTCGCCTTGAACCCAGTCTGCTCGGCCCCGCACACCGATCGACTACACCTTCTTGAGCTGGTTGCACAATCTGACTTGACGAAGGACACCGAGTGACTCTTGACCACACGCCATCTCCATCCAATCGATCAGTTGCGTCGGAGACGTGAGTAACTTCTAAAGAGATTGTGCCAGCAAACGGTCGACCGCGAAGGACGAGCAGAGACGCCTCGCTCGATTCTTACTCTCTAAGTTAAGAACACCTTAACTCAGAGAGTGAGGGGGCAAACTGTTAGGGCCAAAAAATGTCCTCGGCCCAAATAGGATAATGCGTCCGAAAATAAGGAAAAGCCCAAGCCCATGCCCAATCCTGATGTAGCCCAAGCCAGAACTCCCCGGATAAGGCCCATTCAGTATGAAGTACGATCGGTCCAAACCATCTGGACCCAGGCCTCCTAATCCCAGTACACGTCCTGAGCCTGTGGTCGAATCCAGTGCCCACGGTCACCTACGGATCACATTCCTACTCGAACACTGATAAGATAGTCCACTACCATCCCAATTCCTCCAAGTTTCATGTCAAAGTCATACTTGGACTCTCTTTCACTCCAGGATAATGAGGCCAAAGGATATATCCCCGGAGGAAACGGATTACTATGAGAACTCCCAATCCCACCAGGATTGGGAGACCAGACAATCACTATTTAAACAAAGGTCAACCCTCTCACAAGGGAGATTACATTACACCTTCAGACCCTGGAGTTCCCGTTTAAGAACTTCACATTACAGCCGTAGTCACAGTCCCCGACTAGACTTCTGGTAACCTCTCCATTCCCTAGCCCTCACTAAATCAGCCTCTTTCAGCCTTGTTGACTTGAGCGTCAGAGTGCCTACGGAAAACACCACCCCAGTGTTTTCTGTCGCTTCACGTTTGTTTCTCTACGTGTGTAGGTACAGTAGATCACTAGTGGCCTCAACCTCACGGGATCAATCCCTCTTTCCGTACAGGTAGATTTTTACATCTACACCTTTTTCTTTCTTTCCTTTAGTTCATTGATTAGCCTGGTGGCTTACTATCTTTCTTGTGTGATGCAAGAGCTCTTGGGAAGTGACAGCAAAGCATGCCCAGTTGAGGAGAATGTGGAGGCAATATGTCAGTTTGTTAACACCATTAGCAAGCAGATGGATGAGAGCCCAAAATCAAGGCGTGTCAATGATGTCTATTTTAGTAGGTTGAAGGAGTTGACAACAAATCAAAAACTTGCCCCACAGTTGAGGTTCATGGTTCACGATGTTTTAGATTTGCCAAGAAGGGAAAAGAGGGAGAAGACAAGGAAAAAGAGAAAGGAAAAGATGGAGAAGAAAGGAAAGAAAGAGAAGGGAAAAGAGGGAGAAGAAAAGGAAAAAAGAGAAGGGAAAAGATGGAGAAGAAAGGAAAGAAAGAGAAGGGAAAAGAGGGAGAAGAAAAGGAAAAAAGAGAAGGGAAAAGAGGGAAAAGACGGAGAAGAAAGGAAAGAAAGAGAAGGGAGAAGAGGGAGAAGAAAAATATAAAAAGAGAAGGGGAGGAGGGAAAAGACGGAGAAAAAGAAAGACAGGAAGGGAGAGATGAAGAAGAAGATAAGAGAGTGAAGAGAAAAATGAAATAAAAAAATAGGATAAAAAAATTAGGGATTTATGGATTAATTTAAAATTAATGGATATAAAATTACTATATTGTCCTTAGTTAAACGGATTTTACTAACATATTTGGACAAAAAGTGGGTAATTGTCATTTTCAAACCTTTTAGGTACCAAATTGTCTTTATGGCAAACTATGGGTGGATGCATGTCGTTCGGCCTTTTAGGAATAATGATACTAAGGGGGCGTTTGGTTGGGGGTTACATGGGATTATTGGGTTAAGTCATCTTATATTACTTGGTTACTATATTTGGTTGTCAAGTAATATAAGATACCAATAATCTTCAAATACCAATAGTGGTTACTATTGGTAATACTCGAGGTAATCTGATTACCTCTATTTTCTTAGGTATTCTAAGATTACCAGGGTTATTTATTTATTTTATTTTTGTTACAATTCTATCTCTTATTAATAAAATTTTAGGACAATAATGCCCTTATTTTTAAATTTATTTACATAAATATGTCTTTTACTATTTCACCTCAATTTATTAACTTTTTGGACAAAATTAGTCTTGAATTCAAAACAAATTGCAGCCCACCCAAGCCACCACCTCCACCCACCTGCCGCCACCTGTTGCAGGCAACGACCGTTGCGGCTAGCGGCCGCCGTTGTCAGAATGACACACGGAAGGCCGAAAATGACCATCGTGCGCCAATATGGCCATTTCCAACTGCCTTTGCTTAATTTATCAAATAATGAAGCACACAGACGCTTGCAAGCATTTCATTTTAAAACAGA